>JBAGKO010040475.1:0-10223 GCA_037177275.1 Acacia concinna | reverse complement strand
AAAATATATTACGTTGCAACCTTTTTGAAATTTAAATTAATAAAAGCAACTGTTCCCTCCACGAAAGAATAAATAAATAATATACATAAAATAAAATGGGAAAATCATTTATTTATCCCATTATCTATATATATATTTTCATATTGGCCCTAAAAGCCAGTTATTTTTTCTTAACCCACCAAGGCTGGATATTTATATATTCCAACACACTAGAACAACCGATTCCAAATTCCCTATGGCCTATATCCTATGCAGCTGCCTTCCTCTGAGCTTTTATACTCTCCACTCGATAGTCATCAACCTTGTAAATTGTACTAGCCACTATTACAATGTGGGAATCTCACAGTTTATAAGCTCAAATAATGGCCAGGGGCTAGGTCCAATTGATTTGAGCCCATGGCCACCATTTGGGCTTATTTTCTAAGAAAATCACAAAAGCTACAATATTGGAAAAATATATCTTACATAAAGATAAAAATTAACTTACAAATCAAGGCACGTATTAATAGCAGAAGAATATTATTTATGTTGATGGGATAATATGCTCTACAATGTTGCAAAAGAAAAAAAAACTTTAGGGAAAGTTGCGTTTAGTCCCGACTAACAAAATATACGACAAAACGGTCCCGTGAATTCGCGTGTTTGCAAAAAAGTCCCGTGTGACTTTTTTGCAATTAATTTCATTTGTCAAATATCTTTTTTGCCTCTATAGCTCTAATGACAACTCCATGTAGCTCCATGTTAATAACAACTCAATGTAATGAGAATGATAACTTCATGTAGCTCTATTGACAACTCCATGTAATGAAAATAACAACTCCATCTCATGGTAATGAAAACTCCATGTAGCCCCATGTTAATGACAACTCCATGTAGCTTCATTGATAACTCCATGTAATGAGAATGATGACTCCATGTAGCTCCATGATAATGACAACTCCATGTAATGAGAATGACAACTCCAAGTAGCTCCATTGACAACTCCATGTAATGAGAAGGACAACTCTATGTAGTTCCATGT
This sequence comes from Acacia concinna, assembly GCA_037177275.1. Lineage (NCBI taxonomy): Eukaryota > Viridiplantae > Streptophyta > Magnoliopsida > Fabales > Fabaceae > Acacia > Acacia concinna. The sequence goes on along the minus strand of JBAGKO010040475.1, from coordinate 9,202 downwards.
TAATGATAACTCCATTTAATGAGAATGACAACTTAATGTAGCTCAATTGACAACTCCATGTAATGAGAATGACAATTTCATCTCATGGTAATGAAAACTCCATGTAGCTCCATATTAATGACAACTCCATGTAGCTCTATGATAATGACAACTCTATGTAATGAGAATAAAAACTCCATATAGCTCTATTGACAACTCCATGTAATTTAGGGGCAAAAAAGACATTTGACAAATGAAATTAATTGCAAAAAATTCCCACGGGACTTTTTTGCAAATACGCGAATTCACAAGACCATTTTATCATATATTTTGTTAGTCAAAACTAAAATGCAATTTTTCCAAAACTTTACAAGATAATTCAAAATATTATTTTCACATCATTTGATTTAGGTTGTGTTTGGGAACCACTTTAAGTAGCTTTGACTTAAAAAAGAAGAAGAAGCTAATTAGCTTAGAGGACCGGCTGGGAATAACTTCATATTCATAGTTGCTTTTGTAAAGAAGAGCTTTTCTTTTTAACTGGAGAGAGAATATGTAAAGAATGAAGAAAGGAGATAGGAGATAGGAGATAGGAAGAGGAACGTAAGTAGTAAGAGAGGAAAAAGAAAAAATAACTCATGCAACATTATGGGCCCAATTTTATTGAATAGAAAAAAATACAATTACTTTCATTGAAAAAAGATATTGACAACATTAAATTTTTAGCAAGATTCAAATTTAAAGATTTTTTGGAAAAATAATATGTTAAACAAAATAACATTAATTAAGTATTTTAGTGTTTTTATTTTTTTAAAAAATTAATATTAATTTTATTTTTTTATTTTTTTTAAAGATTTTTTGGAAAAATAATATGTTAAAAAAATAACATTAATTAAGTATTTTAGTGTTTTTATTTTTTTAAAAAAATTAATATTAATTTTATTTTTTTATTTTTTTTAAAAAATTAAATCATTATCAAAATTCAAGCGGACAAAGTTTTTTAAAAAAAATCTTTAAAAAAATCTATATTGAATTATTTTTCTATATATCATTTAAACAAGTTTCAATTTGAAAAAATCAATTCTATTACCATTAATTTAAATATATATTATTTCTGATAAGTCATTTAAAAAAAATCACTTTTACTACAACCCTTTAAAAATCACTTAGAAAAAAAGTTATCCAAAACATACCCTTAGTGTTTGTTTGGATAGTTGGAAAAAAGTCCTTTTGAGTGAAAAAGTCCTTTTGTGGAAAATGTAGCAAAACACTTAACATTTTAATAGAAGCTATTCTATGGTGAAACCAGCTTTTTTCCATGAAAAAAGTAGCTTTTTAAAAAAGCTATTATGAGTTGCTTTTTCGGTGAGCTTGTGACCCTTCTCTCTCCTTTCATCAATTCCATTTCCATTTGTCCAGCTCATAAGTTTGAAACTACCTCTTCCAATAGGGATTGAGTTATATTTTATAACGCATATGCTAAAATTTTTTCTTCTTTCTTGCCTTCATTTTAAGCAATTAACTATCTTTGACGTTTTATATACAAGGTACTTCTAATATTTTTTACTCACACCAAGTAAAACCTTAAATTTAATTAATTATACCATGAAGTTCAACAATTTTTCAACTCTACCCCTATTTAGTAAACATAATACCAAATAAAAACAAAGTCAATACAATAATAAATTAAGAGTAAAATAATAAATTTCATTTTTTCATACAAAATATATTACACTTCCTTTTTTTAAACAAATATATATTGGCCTATTTTTTATTATCTTATAATATGAACTAATGTTGCAATTTTAATTTTTTTAATTCAATTTATACACATTTTGTTATTTATTATAAAATTTTAATGTAAAAACAATTTATGTATCATTACAATCTTTACATGTAATTATTATAAAAGTCAATGCTCTTTTTATTATTTTGGTGTATAAAAAGCTATTCTGGTCAAATTTATCTAAACACTCTCATTTTTTTAAAACTAACTTTTTGACAAAAACTATTTTCAAAAGGTATAAAAACCTTCTCAAAGGTTGTATGCAAACGGGTATAAACCTTTTTCTCTTCTTTTTCTTAAATGAAGTTCTGTTTCGTTTTTGACCAATGGGTGAATGAAGTATCAACCTTTGGGAGACATCCGACATTACATACTACCCATTTGCGGCAGCGCCATTTATCCCTTCGCCCAAAATTGAGGGATTTGGAGGGAACATGTATTTCGTGCTCGCAGTGGCTTCGTCGTATGCTTTCCTTCTCCAGCCGTCAGCCCCGCCCGTCTCCTCCGCCGTCACTTGCAGCCGTTCAGGTTTGTTTTCCTGCCCCGTCAGTTGATAGCCGGCTGTTACATTGTCATTCTGTTTTTTTTTTTTTTTTGGAATTTTCCTTCAATGCCCCTAAAAAAAATCGCTATGCCTCATCCCTCCCCTACCCTTTGCTCTGCTCTTATTGTTTGTTTCCCCAGTAAAATAGAAGATTTTATTGCCTGAAGGCTGAAATATTTTCACAAGGATGATAACATAGAACTAGCATAGGGAGAAGTTATAAACAACATCTTCCTCTGGGCATCACCCATTTGCTATGTAAGCTGAGAGTGTTTCGTTGACTAGCCGGAGAGTATTTCAACGAGTTTAGGGTCCCCCATTTCATCTTTCAGGTTCATTTGCGTGGCTCTTTCTGTTACTTTTCCCTTATCTGTCAGTTGCTCTTTCTATGTTGCTTCCCTCTTCGCCATCTCCTTTCTAATTAATTCGTATCAGCTAGTAGTAACATTGTGTCTTTTGGACGATTCATATATGCATAAATAGAGGGAAGGAAAAGGAATGCAGGGCGGTCTCTTTGTTTTGATCATTATCACTAACTAACATGAGGGGCAACGTGGTACTTGTGTTGGTGATTAGTTTGGTGCCAAAAACTTGAAGTTCTTTATTAAATTTTTGGTACTTGTTGTAATGGACTTGAAATTTGATAAAATAGAGGTTCTCTTCTGCTGGAAACTCAGTCCTGCTGCATATATTACACATTCGCCAAATCTTGTATTACTATAATTGTCGGGTAAGAATAACTAAAAGTACATTTGATTCTTTAACTTTAACTAAGGTTTTTATTTGGTTCTTCAATTTTGTTAAATGTATTTGTTGTCCTCTAACCTGACATGGTTAGTTCTATTAATAAAGAGAATTTTACTATTGAAATCTTAAATGTTGATACAAAACATTTAAAAAGATTGATATAATAAGTTTAGTTTTTTCACAAACAAACAAAGATTGACATGAAAGAAGTTGTCATTTGAGATTTATGGTGTTAGAGTTATACCACTGAAAAGATGTTTTATAAAATCAAAAGGACAAAGAAGAAACTTTTATAAAGTTAAAAGACTAAAGGTGTATTTTTTCCTTAAAACATTTATAACTATATTTTATTAACCATTCGGAATAAAATAAGAATATAGTTGTACATATGAAATTGTTTTTTCTCTCTTTCCTAAACTTACCAGGAGATATCATATTAAGGGCTTGTTTGGTAACTTCAAATAAGTCACTTATAAGTGACTTATTACACAATACGAGAAAGACCCATCTCACATATTTATTCCGTATTCTATAATAAGTCACTTATAAGTCATTCCCAACACACACTAAAGTTAATTATCAATACATCGTTCATAAATAAATAAACTAATTTTGCTATTATAGTATTAAAGCATTATAAAAGCATATTATGTATAACAAGACAAATGAAAATTTTCAAGGAGAGATTATTGGAAGCAACTTTTCTTCTTAAGTCATATATTCACATATTTCTGCCCATCCAGTTCCTCATTTCCTCACTGCAATGGTTGCTTGAAATACCTATATAAGACTTGGTTTAACTCTCACTAGTATCTTTTGGAAAAAGAGTCTCTCTCAGACTTAGCTTGGAGAATGGCAAATTCTATTGTATGTGTCACACACTCACCATTCTTGTTTCCTTTGTTCCTTCCCTGACTTGTAGGTTGATTTCATTGTTTAGGTATTTTCACATATGATTCTATGCCTCAAGCCTCACTCCTTGGTGTGTTTGCAGGTTTTTGGTTTTCATTTCTTCTCAAGCAATGGACTTCTTTGAAGATTGGAAGTCTTACATCCCAGTTTCTCCATTTCATCAACAACTCCTTGTTTCAGATTCTGATCGATCTGCATTGGGTCCCCTCATCTTCATCCCCAACCCCCACACCTTAACCCAACTTTTCTCTTCCTCTTCTCTCTTAATCCCTCCTATTTGTGCCCCCCAACTATGTCTTTCTCAATTTCTTGCATCTGCTACACATGATGCTCCCATTCTTCCCTCCACTTCATCCTCTATTGCTGCACATTTTGGTTCTCAATTCCAAAATGACCTCTGGTTTGCCTTGCGTTACAACCAACTTGAAATTCTTAAATATCAAAATGGTGCTATTCTCCTTTTTCCAACTGGTGAGAATCTTGAGAGAATTGGCTATTTGACAGTCTTTTTTAAAGGTTGCTTGCACATTAAACTTGACATTAATGAAAATATTTTTCAAGTTTCTTGTGGTGCAAGTGATCGTATATTAAGAATTATAGTTAACTCAGTTGCTGATAGGGAAGATTCTTCTCTTGTTGGATATTTGTTGGTTACCACATGCTACACTATTTATTGGTTTTCTGCATATGATTCATATATGGAGAGACCTCGTGTAGTTCGTGCGGGCAATAAAACTTTCAAAACTTGCTCCATTGCCCATGCTTGTTGGAGTCCTCATATATTTGAGGAAAGTCTTGTTTTGTTGGAAAATGGATACCTCTTTTTATTTGATTCAAGTGATGGCAGAGAAGGTCCTAATTTTAAGGGGACTGGGTCAAAACTAAAATGTCCTAGTCCATATTGTTCTAAAGATCTAGTTTGGGTGAGTTGTGAATTTAGTTGGAAGCATAGAATATTTATTGTGGCAACTTCTAGGGTGGTTTTTTTAGTTGATTGGACAGAGGATACCCATGTTATAAGTTGCCTATTGAAGGTTGATTTGTTGCATGTGCATGCTCAAAACGAACAGTTTCTTGCGCTTTCAAGGGCAGGTCCTGATAACTTGTACTTTATTGTGGCCTCTAACAATTTTTTACTTTTATGTGATGTGCGAAAGAAAATGATGCCCATTATTCAGTGGGCTCATGATGTTGACAATCCGACCTATATAAATATGTTAGACTTGTTTCAGCTGAGGGCACATTCTGGAAACGATACATTTGATTATGCTTCAAAAGCTGGCTTTTGTATCATATTGGGATCATTTTTCAATGAAAGTTTCAAAATCTTTTGCTATGGGTTCTCATTGCCATCAAAAGAAGGATATTTTTCTTCAGAGTTTCCAAAGACTAGCAAGACCTTCACTGCGTGGGAGCTTCCATATGAGCTTGCCATATCTGGTAATCATTGTCGCTGTGGAAGTTGTCTCTTGAAAGAAGAGTATATGAAAGAAAATCTTCCTAAATGGATTGACTGGAGGATGAAAAAAGAGATGGTTTTGGGATTTAGCATTTTGAATAATGATCTTGCCTCCAAACTTTGTGAACCAGATGAACATGGTGGTTTCACATTGATAAGACTAATGTCATCAGGAAAGCTTGAGTTGCAAAGATATCAAGCGTCTTGGGTCACTGAAAAAAAATCAAAAAATTGCAATGGACAAGGGGTGCAGCTGAATAGATATTTGTTTTCTACTGCTGAAGAGAAATACAAGTTTCCCAAGAATTTTACGTTCATGAGATCAAACTACCTCAGTTCACATTTTAGTGGTAACCTTACTGAATGCTTCGTTGAAAAAGTAAAGTATATGAATGTACAAGAAAACAAGACTGTTCCCAATGAGAAGTCTAAAGCAATTGGTCAAGGGATAGTTGATAGTATTGACCCTGTCGAGTCAAGCTCTCGTGCTTATAATGAGGACTTTGGTCCTTGTGATTTAAAGGCATATGAAATATTAAAGACACAAATGTCTAGATGGAAAGAAGGATTTGATTCTTACAAGAAGTTTTGCATTCAGACTAAAATCCAGAAGCCAAGCAACAAGTAACCCCTGAGGCCTTAAATTTTTTTGGTAAGCAAATGCATTTAAGGTTAAATTTCTTCAACTAATTGTAATTTTTCTGAGTAGTGATAGATTGATAACCATTTATCTACCTCACTTGCATGAATAAGGTTTATTTTTATTGCTGTTGTAATGAAACACAGATAATAGGGATAAATTATTGTATCTCATTTATAAATTCATAATTGTAATTGCATTTTAGGCGTTGGTAGAAAGAGAATCAGGAATTTTTTGAAATGCATTGCTGATTTATTTGTTATATCTCCGAAAGTTTTCTCACTAGTTTGAAATCAAAAGGGCTGAATGATTATTCTGGTTTATATGTTGTAGATTTTGAAGAATCTAAACCAGTATGGTGCTTGTATATTTTGCTAATGTAATGTAATGGATAGATCAGAAGCATCAGAATACCTTTTTTTTTTTCCCTCTTGGATTATAGTTAAAGCTTTTGGAGGTATTTGAAGATAGATCTTGAAAAGTTCCAGTCACAGGGTTAATGGTACTTGAATATTTTGCTAATGTTATTTAAAAGGTTCCTGTTGTCTTGGGCTAGTTTTGGCATAGCAGCTGAGGGTTAATGGTCTTTTTCATGCTTTTGGTTGTGAAACACAAAATGGGTGTTTTAATTTTAATATACTTGATGAGAATGTTAGTTGATTAGTTAGGCTAAACTTGATGATGAGGATACTAGTGTTCACCTGTAGCTTTTTTTTTTTTTTTTTCAGTTTTGTGATCTTGCAAGCATGATGAATATGTATGCTCTTGGAACATATAGAGCTCATTAGGCAGAAAAATTAGGATTGTGTAGACAGTCTCTAGTCTAGTGCATTCTGTTCTTTTCAAATTTACAAAAAGGCACTGTAGCATTTAGTAGTTCTTCCTTAGCTAATGCGTGTTACTTCTGCTTGCTTAACATTGAAGATGCCCTTGATTGGGGATTTTCCTTTTGGTTTCAACCACGTCTTTTATTTGGCTGTTGACCTTCGTTTTTGGAGAATCAAAGAACGTATCAGAGTCTTTCTCTCAATTTCCCTCTGTCTGAAGTTTTTCATTCTTTAGCGTAATTATACTATATTTCATCTTACGTCATGTAATTTATGATAGAATGAAAAGTGTTGAATTTTTGAATCTTGCAGCTCAGCAGCTGGAATACAATGATGGTAGAACTCCTTTTGGATATATGAAGCTGATATTATATATATGCAAGTAGTAAGTGGTAAACCATTTATAGCTTTTTGTTCATGTAAAGTTGATATTGCTTTGGACAGTTCTTTTCATGGTTGAAGCTGATATAAAAAGTAAGTTCGTGTGCACTAGGAACTTGATTCATTTTGCGAATTCTCTTTTAAAAGGGCAATGCAAACAGCAATACTCATTTGCAATAGCAGTTAAATGAATATTTGTAAATATGTATCCACCCAAATATTGAGTTTCATTTAATTAGGTATACGCACTTTATCCTTAATGTAAGACACATTTATCTTATTTGAAGAGCTTAAGAAAGTTAAATAAATTACTTAATTATAACAAATGTAACATAATTTCCCTAAGGTACTTTTGTGTAATATAGATTATACGTCGGTTTACATATTAGGCAAATTAGTTTAAAGAAAAATGATAAACATGAGAGATAAAATTAAAAAGAGGGTGTTGTATGTATGACCAAATTCACCTCTAAATTATATCATATATTTAGGACATAAGAAATATGTAATTGGCCCAAAAAAACATTACAGTTACATTTTGCTAAATTATTTTTATAACTAGATGCATTCCCATATGTTGCTTTGGACCTTATATTGCAGAATTTGAAAATTGCGTATTATTGTTTAAGTTGACTTGTTATATATTTGCCCCAAAAAGAATTGACTTGTTACAAATGAGTATGATTGATAATAGGAAAAAGAGGTTGCACACTAATTCTTGGAATTTTATAATTAGTTTAACTGTGTGCACTGAGAATTAATTCAAACTTGTGGGGCCAAGCTTAATTAGATCTTTTCAGTGTATTTGTTTCTTTCTTTTCTTTTTGTTTTTTTTTTCCCGTCAGTGTTTATTTTATGTTTCAATAGGAATAAATGACAACTGAGTACCTTTGGCAAAATAAGTTGATGCGAAGGATGCGCAACGAATGTTGCACGTATAGGTAAAACATATTATGGATGAACATAGGCCCCAAAAAAGATGAAAGACTAGTTTGTCACTTTAAGGGATTGTTTGGTTTGAAGGGAGGAGATGGAGGGGATGGATAGAGAGGGTCGGATGTTATCTTATTTAGTTTGGTTGGAAGGAGGGGAGGAGAGATAGAGGGAAGGGGAGGTAAAGAATTATTGCAATTTACTAGTTTACTCTTAACGTATTAGTTTATATTTTTTATTTATATACTAATTAATTCACATACGATTTAATTAATATAGAAATATTTTTATTATTACTATAATAAAATAGGAAAATACTTAAGTAAAGTTCTTTAGATATATTATATTAGGTTCTTTAATCGCATGTGGTCATGTGTCCTATATTTGAATTATTATTATTTAATTATAAACTCAAATACAATAAATAGGACACATGGCAACCTTCGATTGGAGAACTTGATGAAATGGATGTAAGAAACTTGATATAAATATTGTCCAATAAAATATTTTAAACATGGAATAATGTTTTACAATGGTAAGAATATCATTTTTTTAAGTAATTTTAAAATATTATTTTAAAAAAATTATGATAGTATTTTTTTATATTTATAATAAAAAATATTTTTTAATCATGATATAAAATTAATTTAAATTAAATTAACATATCTTATAATTGGAACACTTACTTCTTTTTAAAAATATATTTTTAATTTAAATTATTTTTTAAATAATATATTTTAAATTATGTTAATATTATTTATTTCTTAAAATATATTTATGTTTAAAATTTATTCCATAATTATTTTTTAATTGAAAAAATTATTATTTAATTATTTTAAGAATAATAATATATTTTTATTTTAAATATAATAACTTATTAATAATATATTTTTGAATTTAATGTAATTTTTACATAATATATTTTTTAAATTATAATAATATTATTTATTTATTAAAATATATTTATGTTTAAACTTTATATCATAATAATTTT
>JBAGKO010040435.1:0-10226 GCA_037177275.1 Acacia concinna | reverse complement strand
CATAATGCACATAAAATAATAAGATTTAAATCTCATTATTGCTTGAAGAATTTATCCAAAAATTTGGGATGTTACAGATAGAATAAGCATAACATATAAAAGCGAATGAGTAATAAATAATTAGATGAAAGAGAATTTGTGATAAGTGGGGGATAATTAACATAAAGATATGTAATCACTATTAATAGGGGCATAAAGGAAAAAAATAGTTTAAATTTTAAAATATAAGAAAAAGTTACTTATATTAAAGAATAACTTCAAGAGAAAGAAAATTACTTATAAAAAGTACTGAAATAAGTGATGTTGTTTTATAGCAAGAGATCCTTTGAAGGTACGTATACGATGCCCTAAAATTTCAAGAATGTTTTTTTATGCAGTAAAATATCATGAATGATGAAAGTAAATATGTCAAGACAATTAAATTACTTTTTTTAATAGAGAATCAAATCAGGAACTATCTCATATCTAGTTTCAACCTATGTAAAATGCACTCCGGAGGTGTCACAAAAAATGTAACTCTATCGAAAATAGTCAGTGCCTCCTTTGCCAGGATATCAGCCACCCCATTCGAGTCTGTACAACATCACTCAATACTAATATCCCAATCACGATCCAGGCAATTCTAAATCTCACTACACAACTCTGAATATTGATGCTCCTCCCCAAAACCAGTTCATATAAGATCAACCAATTCTCTGCAATCTGTTTCAATAACAACTTTCCTCCAATTACAATCCCAAGCTCTTTTTTGACCTGATAACACTGTCAAAGCTTCAACATAAAAACTATTACCTCTACCCAAATGACACAAAACCACCCAACATTCTTCCATTATGATCCCTGGCGATACCACCACACTCCGCAATTTCCCCTCCATTAGAACTTGCACCGTCAATGTTAGTTTAATGAAACTAGCGTAAGGTGCTTTCCAGACTACCTGATCTTCAAGTCTGTCATAATGTGTAAAATTAGATAACTTTGAACATCCTGCTACAGCTCATGTCTTTTTTATTAATTGCTGACACTCAACATATCTATCTTCAAAAATTCCTGCATTTTAGTTGAGCCAAACATGTCTACACATTATAGAAAACCATACAGGGCATTGAATCCTCATAATAGAGCAATCATGTTGAATATTCCATGTAATCCATGCAGCTGCACCTGTGAAAGAAAAGAAATTATCACATATTTGTGGAGGTATTGTACTATTCCAACAACTTATCGCCACATTACAATCCCATAATGCATGAATCACACTCTCCTTCACAACTCTGCACAAAGCACATTCTCCTAAAGTATGCATACCTCTTGAAGGCCTCACACTATTCATCAAGATACGTTCCCTCATATACATCCACACAAATGTCTCGTAACATTGGGGTATATTTAACTTCCACACCTTCCTCCAAACACCCTTCTGATTATGATTCAGTTTAGGTGACAATTGGTTGTAAGCCGATTTAACTGTAAATTTTCCATCAAATGTGGCTCTTCATAAAGGCCTATCCATTCTATCCACTTGTGACATAAGTATTGTTCTATCCAAAGCATTCAACACTGAACTAGAAAGGTAATTGATCAACATATGTCAGGCCCACCCTCATAATCCAGAGACATAATATGCCACCTTAACATCCTTCATACTTTCTTCAATTGGAACAATTGCATAATTTTTCAAAGAATCAAATCCCAGTAACCATCTGTCTTCCCAAAACCGAATCTTCTAGCCGTTTCCTAACTTCCATCCCAAACCCTTCATAACTTCCACCTATGTATTAGTAACTCCCCTCCATAACAATTAAATTACTTTAATATATGATTTAAAACCTTTAAGTAAATAAAGTCAAATGGAAATGATAAAATTGAAAAGAGTATAAAGCATCAATAATAATTTTTCAATAGTAAAACAAACTTAAATTCTTGTCACAAAACTATCATCTAAGTAAATAAAAGTTTTTTCTACCACTTGAATATTCTTCTCATAAAAGCCACTTTCACTCATGATTTCCTTTACCGATCAATTTAAAATGAAAATGTTTTAATATCACATTCAATTTTTATGTCCCTTTTTCTTTATTTTTATGAAAGAATATGCGACATAAAAAGCGTGATGTGTCTGTGTTTGTTTGGAACCATCATTATCAACCTTTCTTTAGCCTCAAAACTATATGAATTTGTATTATTCATTAGGCCAAATCTCACGATAAAGATCCAACAATCAATGGTTAACAGATTTCAACTTCACTACTTATTATATGTATATATACAAGCCAACCAAAGGCTTTTGAGAAATCATCACTCTTCAACACATTTAGCAAACATGGATGTTCTCATTTCCTTCATCTTGTTCCTCTTTTGTTCCTTCTCTTTCCAAGCTTTTGCATTAGATTTCTCTGTTGCAGATAAAGCAGGCATGTTGGTCTTAATGGATTTTCATGCAAATATCTCAAAAAGGTGACTATAGATTACTTTGTTTTCTCAGGCTTAGATGTTCCTACGAACAACACAAACCTATTCAAATTTGGGTTCAAACTAACCTGTGTTTGATACTCCGCTTCCTAGGCTCAATGGTCTTGGATTCTGCATTGATCATGTCAATTTTGAGAATAGCTCAGTAGTTCCCATGCATTCACGTCCTAGAGTTTCTAAAATCACTTTCCTTATGGAAGGAAAAGTCAGTTTTGAATTCATATCATCAGACAACATTGTGTGTCAAAAATCTCTTGTCAAAGGAGATGTTTTATCATTGTCCCTCTTGGTTTACCCCACTTTGCCTTTAATGAAGGTATGTGAATATCTTTAGTTATTTTTATGCAGTCACCTTCTTTGATGTTCTTATTATGTCTTAAATAAACATCACTATAAGTTCCTAAGAAATAAATGTAATTACTAAAAACTTCAATAACAAGTGAACAACATGCAGCGATATAGAAAATGATAACCTGTTTATACATGTTTCTCACTTAGTTTGTTATGAAATTTTTTGGTGATTTTTCCCAAGTATTTTAGGTATTTATGATTATGGTTATTATATGTATATATGATTACTAATTCTCTTCTTGTTAGCAACAAAAGTGTTAATCACCAATTGTCGTGTCTTTAAAAGTCATTGCCTTCCCTCTCCTACTTCACCATAACGTTCTACTTTTCCCTTTTAGTTAATTTTTTATGATGTATGGGGTCCATCTCCTATTGCTTCAACTGATGGTTTTATATATTATGTATCCTTTGTTGATGATTACTCAAGATATATTTGGTTTTTTCTTGTATGCACAAAAACTGGATTTACTTCCACATTTCTTAATTTTAAGAATCTGGTTCATACTTTCTTCAATTCCTCTATTCACTCATTTTGATATGATTAGGGTGGTGAATTTTGTTCTTTACATAAAATTTTAACATCTCATAGCATTTATCACCGCATTACTTGTCATCACACGCACACACAAAATGGAATAGTTGAGAGAAGACATCAATCTATTGTGGAAACATATTTAGCATTGTTAAATCATGCCTCTGTCCTAACAAAATATTGGACCTATGCCTTTGTTATTGCTTGTTACTTGTTAAATCGATTGCCTAGCTATTCCTCACATGGAAAAAATCTTTTTGAGCTTTTATTTCATGATAAGCCTAACTACACATTTTTGAAGTTTTTGGCATAGTTTCTTGGCCCAATCTCAAGCCTTATGCACCTAAAAAATTGGGACCTTACTCAACAATCATGTTGGGTATCTTTGCTTAGACCACACTACTGGCAGAATTTACACCTCTAGGTATGTTATTTTGTATGAGACCCAATTCCCTTTTTCTAGCTCCCAACCTTACATTCAGCCTTTTGCTTCATCAGAGGCCCATTTTCCTCACTTAAATTCATAGCACATTATTTTTCCACCTCCCAATCCTATTTCTCCAAACCCAACCTCAATATCTACACATCCTCTTTTAGAAGACCCTACCCCCACCCACTTCTTCTACAAACATGTCATCTCCTCCCAATTCTCTTCTCGAGAACTCTACCCTACCACTTCTTCAAACACGCCATTCTCTACCTCTTCATCCATCCTATCCCAACCCTTTTCACCACCTCTTCCTTCTACCTCTACTTCTCACCTAATCTTGTCATCTCTTCCTATGGTGACCAGTTCTAAACACAAAATTTTCAAACCAAAAACCTTTACTAATGGTACCATTCCATACCTAACTACTCAAGCTCATCATAGTAAACTCTCAGTTTCCTCAATTCCTACCTCCATTTCTATTGCTCTTAAGCATCCTAAATGGCGATGTACTCTTCATGATGAATTTCATGCTCTTCTATCTGCTCAAACGTGGGAGCCTGTCTTACCCTCTCTCAATATAAATATAGTTTGGTGCAAGTGGGTTTTTCGATTGAAGTTCAAACCTAATGGTGAAATTGATAAAGCAAAAGCTCATCTGGTTGCTTACAAAAAGCTTCCATCAATAGGTAGGTATTGATTTCATTGATGCCTTTTCTTCAGTAGTAAAGCCTGTCACAGTTCAATTGATTCTTTCCTTAACTATTTATCATGGCTAGTGTGTAAAACAACTTGATGTTTAGAATGCTTTTCTCCATGGTTATCTCAATGAAGAAGTCTATATGGCCCAACCTCTTAGTTTTGTGCATCCAAAATTTCCTACCTTTGTTTGTAAGCTTAAACAAGCAATCTATGGCTTGAAACAAGCCCCTAGAGCTTGGTTTGCTTGCTTAAGCTCTCATCTTCATGCCCCTAAGATCATTATCCTCACAAAATTAATTGACACAATTTCTTTTGTGATATAGGGAATATGTAAAGTTGAGAGAGAAGAAAATTGCCAGTGGGTGCAGGAAGTAGTCTTGAGCCTTGGTGTTGAATAGGCATGGAATATCCATTACTCACACGAACACCGTCAATACCAACATAAGGCTCACTAGAAATGTTGAGCTTAGACAAGTCATTAGTCATGTGATTTGTTGCCCCAATGTCAAAATACCAAAGAGAATCTATAAGAGAAGAATATTCAGAGTAATGAGATGTAAGAAATAGAGGTGGAGGTGCTTAAAGAGCTTGATTGTAACGGTCAGAACATATATGGGCAGTATGACTATATTTCTTGCACAATTGGCAAAAATCAGTGTCTTGTTGTGAGGAACCAAAATGAACAAAGAAAGGTTGGAAGGAACCAAAATGACTGTGAACTTTGGAGTAACGGCTAGAACCATGACTTCCCATTAAACCCCCCACAAAAACCTCAGCCTTAACACACCCCACAAAAGCCACCACAACCACCACAGTAAGAACCGAAAGGAAAAGATGCAAGGGAGTGAACTGCAATATGAGCAGAGAAAGAGGCACAAAAAGTTGAAAGGAGTATTGTTTAGATATGCTAGCTTCAAATGTAAGAATGTGAATGAGAACTTCTTCAAGGGAAAGAAGATGGCATTGAGTGGTGAAAGAGGTGATAATGGGGTTGAAGTCTGGGCCAAGACAAGAAAAAAAAGTAATGATCTCTTGATCTTTAATCATTCTACCAGTTGTTACAAGAGAGTCTGCAAGAATGATGGCATGTCGATGATATTCACTAATTGAATCCCCTTCTTTTTTAGATTTGTGAGTTGCTAATGAAGGTGAACTATGCTTGCTTTGGTTTGTTGAGAAAATAGTGTAGCAAGAGCTTGCCATAGTGCTCTAGAAGTTCGATGGCGTAAAACTTTAGTAATGATTCTTTCAGTCAAAGAATCCATCAAGATGGAAGGGACTAATTGATCTTGTTGAAACCAGTGAAGGCCAACAGAAGTTTTTGTGGTGGTGAGGGAATGGTTCTATCAATGTAACCAAAAATATTTTGATAGTTGAAATAAGGGAGGATTTGGGGACATCAAACAAGATAGTTTTCCTCATTGAGTTTGATTACAATAAAGTGATAAAAATTGGCTAATAAGTTTGTGGTATTTGAGGATGAGGCATTTGATGTGTTAGGTGAAGATGGGTGTGCAGTATGGAAAGGTGAGGAGCTCATGGTGGCGGCTAGGTTTAGGGTTTTAGCTCTAATACCATGTGCTAATTACACAATAGTATGTATATATAGCACTTTAAGACTAATAGAAGTGTGCCATGTTTACATGATAGAAAGATCTAGAATTACTTGATCATGTGAGATTCACGTGTTTGATGGAGTTGTTTGTACCTTGTTATCATTTGTTTTAACAATATCGTATCTTTGTAGTGCCTATTTGGGAAGACAATAAAAGTAACTTAAAGTGAATTTAAGTTTAACAATAAGGAGCTTTTCATCAAATGAATGTTTGGGAAGAAAAAAAATGTAACTGGACTTTAGACTGAAAAGTTACTTTTTGTAAAAGTAGCTAAGAGTGGCATTTAACTTGAAGCCATCCAGCGTTGTGTATGTACATGCAAGTCCCACATCATTATTTTCCTCTTCATTGATGGTTCTCATTACTCTCGTCTCTCACTCTCTCCCTCCAACCATTGCGCCCCCTCCTTCACTTTCCTCTTCCATTTCTCTTCATTTTCATCTCATCACTCTCATATTGTATATTTATCTCACAATTCATAAAAATACTTTTAAAAAGCTACACCAAATAAACAAGCATTTAAATAAATGTTCAACTTTTTATTATGTGGATATTTTAAATTTAGCAACTAAAATATAGTTAATATTTTGAAGGGTGATAGTACCATTTTAACACAAATGAATTGTGTTCGTGACACAACCAGAGGCTAATTTGTTACAACCTTGTCATCCAATTAAAAATGAACAATTAATTATGTATTTTACTATTTTTATTTTTTTAAAAAAAATTATTGTGACCATGTGAAAAAAAATTATTTCACTTCAAATACTATATAATTATCAAATTTAAAATACATAACAAAGTTTTTTGAAAAAAATTTAAAAAAAAAAACTCTATTAAAAAAGCATCATAAGTTACTTTTTATCTTCCCATCCAAGCATACCTTCATTAGAAATAAAAAAGTCACTTATGTTATTTTCTATCCAAACACAAATAACTTTTGATAAGTTACTTTTCATCTGAAGTCACTTCTCATCAGTCACTTATACCTAAACAGGCCCATAATAATTACCTCAAAAAGTATTTGCGAATGTAGTTAATGGAGAAAAGTTTATTCAAAAGATTTTTTCCCCATTATGCATCATGTGAATTAATTTATTTTATTTTCATATGTTGCAACTGTAGAAGAATTAAAAAAGAGGATACATACTCAAAAATAAAAATGAATTAAAAATGAGACTATTTAAAATATACTCTTATGGTGATGACAAAATGTAATTTCATTAAAAATATTGTTAAAAAAAGTGAGTACATTATAAATACATTAATCATGTACTTTACCAACCTTGTCAAATGTCAATGTATTATCACATTCTATTAATTTCCTTAATATAATGTTAAGAGAGACTCTCCTTGATCAGTGGCTGATTAATTACACTATGTTCCGTAATAGTAGTAAACAAAAGCCTTTGAAAGTGAGATGAGTACAGGAGAGAGCGTTCGAGAAGCTGAGATCGGAGGGCGGTTGAGTTTGACGGCAGAGGGGTGGCAGAAGGCGCTGAGCAAAGAGCACCTACGAGTGAGGAGACTGATGCTTTGGAACAGAGTAAAAGGAAAGTTTGTAAAAACGAGGAGGAAGGGTTGCACCATTAGAAGTTGATCTCGAGGGTGGAGGAATAGATAGTTGATGATACTGAAACACAGGCGATGACTGATAAGCAAAAGTTTGGCTCTTGGGTTCTAGACGATCATATAAGGAAGTTTGTGTCAATTAGCAAGGTTCAGATGCAGCATGTGAGGATGAAGGAGAGGATTAGTGGAGTGGCGAAGGCTGGAAGTCTCGTGTAAAAGTTGATTTATCGGGAAGGATTCCAAATATTGTTCTGCACCCAGACTTCAAGAATCATGTGGCGAAATGATGGAGGAAGTATGTGATCGTGTTGGTGCTTGGGAGAATGGTTAGAGAAGAGAGTCTAGTGAAATTGTTGACATTGGTTATAGATTTTTCATGATCAATTGTAAACATACTAGTACGTACAAGTCAGCCTTGAATGGAGGTCCATGGTTGATTTTTTATCATTACATTAGTGTACAACCATGGAAGGCATATTTCAATATAGATGTCAAGAAGGTGTCGAATATCGCGTCTTCCTCTGGATTATTATGATCAAGGAATACTGTATGTTGTTGGCAGCCATATTGGTCGTGTGTTACATGTAGATATAAACACAATGAGAAGAACAAAAGGTAGATTTGCTAGGATTTGTGTTCAATTAGATTTGGAGAAGCCTTTGTTGCTTAGGATAAAGTTTAATGGAGTAGAGAAGAAGATTGAATATGAGGGCTTGCATATGATATGTTTTAAATGCGGTACTTATGGCCATGATTCTGATCATTGTCAGTCTTTATCATCTGAAGTTAGTTCAGTGCATGAGAAAAACCAAGTTACGGAGATCCAACCTATGACGGCGACAACGGTGGACGGTGAGTCTCCATATGATGGCTGGATGGTAGTTCAGAGGAATTGGAAAGAGAGACACGTAAATGGATTAGATTGGAAAGGTCATGATACTCATAATGATTGTGACAAAATTCATGCAAAAAATTTGGGATCTCGTTTTAATGCACTGATTTCCGTTAAGGAAAATATGATGAGTATGGTTTTGGAAAGAAATCATAGAGCTGATTCTTGAGATTTAAATAAAGAAAATATTATAAGTATGGCTTTGGAAAGAAATCATGGAGATGATTCTCGGGATTTAAATAAGGCTATTTCACTTGGGCCCAAAATGTTTTCTTGGTCTAAGAAGAAGGTGGAACCGACTGAGCCTAAGTCAACTATACCAAAAGCTAGTTATAAAGGTGTTGCAAGTCCATAGATGTTTATCTAGCCATGAAGAGCAAAATGGGTCTGAATGCTTCTCATATTACCATATCGAATCAGAATATCTTGGGCTCTACTTCAAGACAAATGGAAGGGAAGATGGTCAATGAGAAAATACAAATTAGAACTAAACCACCTGAGTCCAAGAATTTGGAAAATAAATCAATTTTATTTCATGAAGCTGATGACCCAATGGATCTAGGAGCATTACAAATAAGCAAAGTAGTGGTTCATGAGAATCCTTTATCTAGTGTGCCTTCTGAAGTTGTGGTAATGGATTCTGAGAATCATCTAGTTGATGATTTTTAATAGTACTGGTACGTGCTTTTATCATATTTTAAAATATGTCCATGGTGAATATTCTTGTATGGAATGCTAGAGGTGTTGGTGGGAACATTTTTGTTCCTTTAGTTTCTAATCTTCGTAGAATATTCAATTTACATTTCCTTGCAATTTTAGAACCAAGACAAAAAGGTGATAAAGCAGTATGTATGATGAAGAGTTTGGGTTTTGATAATATCTCTGTGGTAGAGGTTGCAGGTCTTAGTGGGGGTATTTGGTGCTTTTGGGTGGCTGATGTATGTTATAAGGTAGTAGCGAAGCATAAATAGGCTTTGCGTGGTATATTTAATGAAGGGGAAATACGAAGTGGTGCTTATCGATGGTTTATGGAAATCCTAATACAATTAAAAGGCAATAGTTATGGGAGTTCCTTTCAAGTGTTGATAGTTTGGGGATTCAGAAGTGGTGTTTTGCAGGTGATTTTAATGCTATGCTTTGTTTTGATGAGAGATTGTCTATGGCTAGAAATAGGGTAGGCCCAACTTTTTAAACAATGGGTAACAAAGCATAGTTTTTGTGATATGGATTTTGATGGCCCCAGATTCACGTGGAGTAAAGGCAATAGTTCTAGTAGATTGGATCGTGTGATTGTTAATGACGCTTAGGTGAATAGTTTTCCAAATGCTATTGTTACTCATTTGCCAAAGTATAAATCCAACCATACTCCGTTATTATTAAAGCTTGATGGGGCTAGTAGGAATGGGGGTGGTAAAAAAGTGTTTCTCTTTTTTGCACCATGGATTACTCATTCTGATTTTCCATCAGTTGTAAAGAATACATGGGTTTCATCATGGAAATGGGAAGACAATGTCCAATCTTTCACTAATAATATGCAGGATTGGAATCGTTTAGTATTTGGAAATATTGATAAGAAGAAAGCTTCACTATTGCGGAAAATGGAGGAGATTAAGAAGCAGCTTGGTGTTAGGAGTAATTATAACATTGAGAAAGAGCGGGATG
>JBAGKO010040394.1:0-10228 GCA_037177275.1 Acacia concinna | reverse complement strand
AATCCAAATAATAGCTCCTCAGAGAAGAACGATAGGTTGCCTCTATACTACATTTAGGTGCAATCTTCTGACAGATCCAAACAGGCGACAGTTTCGGTCCGATCAGGTACCAACCACAATCAGTCACAAATCAATCTATCAAAATGATCTTAAAAGATTGTCAAAACTTTGAAAATTGCATACTGTGTGACGAAAGAAGACAAAGAAGAAAAGTGAGTCTAGACAAAGAAACAAATAGCGTGTGTATATTATTACACACCCGTGGGCCCCACATAATTCATTTAAAATAAAGGGCCACATGCTCTGCTTCTTTTTTTTTTCCTTTTCCTTTTTCTTTTCTTTTATATAGAAATATGTGTGTGTATTATCCTTTTTAGGAACCGATTCTCTCTCCCTTTCTTTCCTTTTTTATTTTATTTTATGTTATTAGTTATTAATGCATATATATATATATACATATTTTCTAATTCCTTAATTGTTGTTGTTATTGTTGTTATTATTTCTACATTTATATACCATCAATTCCTTTACAAGTCTAAATCATACCTATTTAAAAACAATCTTTCTTTTTTCTAACAATTACCTAATAAATACAATGATTACAAATAATTTTCCCCTAATTATAATTTAATTATAAGTATAAAAATTATGATGTTACAACTCTCCCCACCTAAATAGGAATTTTGTCCCCAAAATTCATAAGACAACAAAACAAGAATCACAAACATCAAAAGTCAAAGCAATTTCATCACAATATAATGGCACACCAAACACATCAGAACAACAATCACAAACATATGCATCATCACAACATCATAATCACAACCACATCACAACACAAACAAAATTATCAATACTACCATTGTATTCACTCTTCATTTTCCATGTTGCATTACCAAGATACATACCCTTCCAGAAAGCTTTTAGGAGATGAATTGATCTATTTCACAACTGTTTACTCTTCAAATCTAAAATTATCTTTGGATCGAACATATAAGTCAAATTCTCTCTCAACTCAACCTCTTCAGGCTCAATCACATGGGAAGGATCCGAATGATATTTCTTGAGCGGTGACACGTGGAACACATTGTGCATACTCGACAAATGCGGTGGTAAGGCAATTTGATATGCAACTGGTCCAATTCACTCCAAAATCTCGTACATGCCAATAAATTAAGGAGTTAATTTCTTGGCTTTAATGGATTTGCCAATACCGGTTACCGGTGAGACTTTTAGGAATACGTGGTAATCCACTTCAAACTCCAAAAGTCTTTACCACCTATCTGCATAGTTCTTCTGTTTGCTTTGTGCAGTCAACAACTTCTAGCGAATCATCTCAATCTTCTTGGTAGTTTCGTCGACCAAATCTGGTCCTATTACAGTTCTTTCACTTAATTCAATCCAATAGAAAGGTGATCTAACCTTCTACCGTATAATGCTTCAAAAGGAGCTATTTGAATACTTGAATAATAGCTATTGTTGTATGCAAATTTTGCTAAAGGTAGGTGACGATCCCAACTACTAGGTAGCTTTATAACACAAACCCTCAACATATCCTCAAGTGTCTGGATATTCGTCTCAATCTAACAACAGTCTGTGGATGATATGCCGTATTGTACTTCAACATAGTCCCCATAGCCTCCTGTAATGCCTTCCACAAGTTCAATGTGAACCTCAAATCATGGTCTGATACAATATTTGTAGGCACGCCATGTAACCTAACAATCCAATCCACATACAATTGAGCTAATTTCTCCAAACTATAATCAATGTGGGTAGGAAGGAAATGTGTTGATTTTGTCAATCTGTCTACAATAACTCATAATAAAATCTATAGAAATGCTATCCCACTTTCACTAGGAATCTCCAAAGTTTGAAGTAGTCCTGGAGGCTTTTGATGCTCTATCTTCACCTTTTGATAAGTCAAACACTTCAATACGATGTTTGTCACGTCACGCTTCATCTTAGGTGACCAATACCCTTGCTTCAGATCCCGATACATCTTAGTGATTCCCAGATGAATGGTATATTTAGTCCAATGAGCCTTTTCAAGAATATTCTTCTTGATTTCCTCGTTGTTCTGAACACAAATCATCTTCTTGTACCTTAACACACTCTCTCCAATATCATAATCAGGCACTTCAACATTCTCCAAATCTTCTCTATCCTTAATAATCAATCAATTGTCTTTCATCTAGGCCATTGTCAAATCACTATAAAAATCATAGTCCCCAAGTACTGTTCTCATAACAACGTTTTATGCTTGCATTGATAAGGCCCACAAAAAGCTTATCCATCTATATTGATTTTTCATATACTCGTTTTTTTCATAGATATTAGAATATGATACTGTTCTTTTTAATAAATTATTGAATATTTAATCATTAGTACTAATCCTGCAATTGTTGAGATGAAGCTAGCTTTCACAATGTGATTGTTGGTCTTCAAGGTTCATAATTTTGCTTGTATGCGTTTCCCGTTGTAGGGTGAATTTTAATGGTCAAATGATTGGATTGTTTTCTTCTTCCTCAACCATGTTCAAAGGGCCTTTAGTGAAAGCTGGACATTCAAGGACTCTGATATGAGCGCGTGAGTATTTGCTTTCCCCTATTGATCATACCTTTTGAAAAGTTTGCTCTACATTTGCAAAAAAGGTATTTGATAGAAATTAAGCCTTCATTCTCTCTACATTTGTTGTTATATATACCTTCAATCTTGCTCTTTAATTTTGATATTTAGCAATCTTGTATACCAGAACAATTTGTTTGAGCTAACAAATAGCCAGGTTCTGAAACCTATACCAAACACTGAATCGATTATGGTATTGGGTTAAGGGTCGATGTGTCAAACTGGAATCAACCCGTTGCCAGACCATGGAAATAAAAAATAAAAAATAAACTTTAAGTCTCATCATAGTATCATACTATCCAAAATCAATTCAATACCTTGAATTTATAACAAAATAATTATATACTTATCAATTATTCTTTATATTTTCTTTGATATATCAATATGATCTAATATTAATTAATCATCTAATGATACTATAATTAATAATTATAAGTATTCTTTTTACTTTTTTAGCAAATTATCAAAATAGATACATAATAACAAAATATTTCTACCTACAATTCTTTAATTGTTAAACTAGTATCATTAACACAAAAATTATTATTAACTTTGACTAATATTGCTATCTACCACATAAAATAAATACTTATTTTTTTAAGAAAAATTGCAAATCGAGTCAACCCAGCAACCTGTTTGGGTTGACCCCCCAGGTTTATGACCAACCCAGACTAGTTTCTTGGCCGGCTATTCCTGGGCTGACCCGGCCTATCCTATCCAGGTTGATTTTAGAGAAAACATGTTCACATCCATGCCATTAATGCAATTGATAATATCGATGGGTAATTAGCTTCCTTTCCTTTTATATGATATCTTCCTTCTAAAAAGGTTAGAAAGCAAGTCTGACACTCATTAAAAGTGAATAGGAAAGGGGAGATATGAGGACCTGTCAGCAATGTCCAAAGCATTTTTTCGGTCAAAATGTAAAGACAAACAAAGTAGGCAGTAATGAGAGAAAAAGCAAAGGGACATATAAAGGATCTTGGAAAAGGATGGTCATCAGTTGCAATTCTGAAATGTATTTCCTTCAAGTAGATTACGCCATGCAGATGTGGACAAATCGTATAAAGCAAAGACAGAAATTACTTGTTTGGATTGCTCTTTTTTTTTTGAAGTAATGTCCCTTTATCTATGCTTGCAGGTGGCTAACAAAGCTGAAAAATATATTTGTATCCTCATGGTATAGGCATCCTACATTCTAGAGTTAAGGTATAAATTGTTTGTCTGTATTTAAAAAAGCTTACAAGTTATAACATATACACATATAGTTGTTTCAATACTTCATCTATAAGTAGGTCCCATTGATTCAACTCTGACATTTTGGATAATACAAAGAATGAACAAAATTTATTGGAACTTTCTCAACTTAAGTATATGCCAATTTTTGAAGCGGACAACAAATGATTTTTAAAGTGGATAACAAATGATATTCAACAAGCCTAATATCATAATCTTAGGCTCCTTCCAGTTTTAAGGCCTCTTAAGAAGTGAAAGATGATCGATTATATGTTGCATTGTCTAGAATAAGAGGGATAGATGGTTTCAATATTATTGTTGGATAACATAAATTTGGGGGCATAACCCCAACCAAAAGTGATGCATACAGAAAAACTTTTTTTGAATGCATGTGTAATGATATGCTGATTTGGATATACTTGGAGTTCTTGTATTTCATTAATAATTACTGCCAACAAGTATGTGTAGCTTTTCAGCCTTTTTTTTTATCAATAAGTGGATTGATTTTTTTAGTTCTATTTAGAAAGCATTTATAAAATAAAAATAAAATAGAGAGATATTTTAGAAATAGAAAGAACAATTCAAGTATAAGTGTAGAGCTTTTTGACTGCTTTAAATGGATAAACAAGCTTGTATTCATGTTACAAGGTTAGCACAAGAAGGCAATGGATCACAAGTCACCAGGATGTTGTATAGTGAGCAAAATCTTTGGTACACCTAACTAATCGCTAAATCATGCAGTACTATTAGATGACATTATGTACTTTGTGCATTTAAAATTGTTGTTGTGATGGTGTCACTTTTATTTAGATTGTCTTTGTTGTCAATTTGTAAGGGCCATTAGAACTCTCTCCCTGTGGAGGGCACAAAAGTACCTGCTCATTGAAATCAAATACGAAAATGGTAATTTATGTTACTAGCAAGATTGAATTGGATGAAAATCCTAAATGATAGATCAATCTTGCACTATTAATGTAAAGAGATTTTGAATGGAATGGAGTTATAAAAGTATTGGATCATTTTTTTTTTGAAATTGCATGCAAAATTTTGCAAGCTCTTAACTGTTCTCTTATATCATTGAACGAAGTGGAAGAATATAACACAGACTATGTTCTTCATGCCAACTTTCTTCACATTATTGTATAACCTTTTGCAAACTAATTGGACACTTATTTTATTGAGTAGCATTGTCTTGCTTTGGGATAGGTTAAAGACTTTAAATATTTATGCCATGAAGCGTATTTCAATGCAAAAAAAAAGGGGGGAAAAGACATAAAAATACTATTGAAATAGGTAAAAGACAAATAGGTATGTTAAATTTGAATAATTCCTAAATTTTTGAATTGTTGGAAAATTTGAGAAATTACCTAAATGCCCTTAGACTTTATTTTAATAAAAAAAATATATGCAACCCTTACCAACAGTTGGAGCTACAGTACCGGTGGCCAGAGACAGTAACTGTCATTGGAGTGCCAGTGACCTTACTAAAGTCAATCACCAGAGCTCCAGTGTTGGCAAAAGTTGTGAATATAGATGCTAAAATTGTTAATATTGATACTTAAATGGTTCATATGGTTCACTAGAGGTTCTGTGGTCTCATATTTTTTTTGAATTTCACAAGCAAAAGTCGTTAATATAGATACTCGAGTTGCAAATATGGATACTAAAGTTGTGAACAATCTTTGACAAACCAACTGGACATTGAGCCAAAGAAGCCAGCATGTCATGGTTCAAACGGTTGGATTAGTTATGCCGTTTTGTTGAACTGGTACTATAATAATTAAATTAAGAATAATATTATATACATATATAATAATATATTGTGTATAGATCATTGAATCAAAATTTTGCTTTGTTATGGTTGAATTAAAATTTCATAAAGGACGCATCATGTGTATAGATAATATTTTTCTTTAGTTAAATTTTTATATTTTTATGATATGTTTCATTATTTTAAATTATTAGACAAATACGCCTTAGTTGTTGTATATTTATTTCATTTGCGTCTTTCTTCTTTATGATATTCTCCTCTTTTGCATTTTTATTTTTTAATTAAGTTGCCTGATTTTTCCAAACTCGCTCCAGTTTGTGACTCAACCCCGGGTTCTAACTCAATTGCTAGTTTAAAAGGTTGAACCATGAAAACGGTCTAATCCTGTGAAACAAGCCACTAAGTGCTTCGGTAGATGGTTCGACTGTCCGGTCCAGTCCAGTTTTGTAATCATTGGTTGTAAATATATAAGACTGTCGGAGATTCAATCAACCTTATTACAACTTTAGTATCCATATTAACAACTAGAGTATCTATATTAGTGACTTTTACTTGAGAAGTTAAAAAATATATATGAGACTACAGGAGCTCTGATAAACCTTTTTTGCAACTTTAATATCCATATTAACAACTTGAGTATCTATGTTAAAGACTTTTGTTTGAGAAATTCAAATATATATATATACGAGACATTTTAGCTCTTATCTATATTGATAACTCAAGTATCTATATTAATTATTTTTGCTTGTAAAATTCAAATAAAAATATGAGATTGCAGGAGTTCCAGTGAACTATATTAACACGTGATTATCTATATTAACAACTTGAGTATCTATATTAACAATTATAACATCTATATTAATGACTTTTGTCAATGCCAGAGCTCCAATTCAACTACCAGCAAGGTCACCGGTGCTCTGGTTGCTACCTCTAGCCATCGGAACCAGAGATCCGACGGCTAGCAAAGGTTGGGGATTTTTTTTATTAAAATATAATCTAAGGGTATTAAGGTAATTTCTCAAATTTTCCAATATTTCAAAATTCCAAATCAATTCTTTTGAAATTATTTAGGTTCAACATACCTATTTATCTTTTATCTATTTCAATGATATTTTTCAGTCTTTTTTTTTAAAAAAACATTGGAACTCTTATTATTATTTATTGGATAATGACTTGAACTCTTATTAAGATCCAAGAATTGAAAACCATATCGGACCGGCCGGTTCATACCGGAAACCGGTGAACCGGTCCGGTTTGGTTAATTCCGTAGTATTGAACCAGACCGGGTGACATGGTGTGAACCAGTCAACTCGGTGGTGACTTGAACCGGTTCAATACTAAACTGGTTCACCCCATTGTCTTTAAAAAAATTAATTTCCTTTATAATTTCATAATAATAAGCCTAAAATCTTAACTTTCTCATCAATTTAGCCCTAGTTTAGTTATCCGGTCTAACCCACTGACCCTTAATCCAACACCTTAACCGGTTCAGTGACCGGTCCAGTTTTTAATACCTTGATTAAGATTGGATGGTTATCATGCTTTTCAAAATTTAAGTTGGAAATTTTATTGCCTTGTTGTAGAGATAGAGCTTCACTTTATAAATGACTATACTTTAAATGGAGGCATAGTAAAAGGGAAAGGTGTGATTGTGCTTTTAATAGGGATATAATTGAAACAGAAAGAAGGAAAAGCTCTAGCAAAGTTGAAATTTTGAAGGAAATACCATAATTAAAGGGTTTGATAAATTTACTAGGTGATTTTAGCAAAAAAAGGGTTACGGATTATTTTTGTTTTGGAAGTTGTCAAAAAATCTCAATTTTACCCCTTTTTTTTAGCAATGTCACCCCAGAAGTTTTGAAGAGGGAGTAATGCTACCCCAACTGTTAGTCATGGTTAATTTTGATTGTTAGTTTGACTAATATTGCACACTCAACTTGCCACCTCATTGTACAAATCATTCCTCTCTCTCCCCTCAAATTAAAACTAGCTCATCTTCTTCCTCTTTAACAACTTGCCTGAACCCATTTATCCCTTTTCAACTTGCCTCCCACTTGCAAGGTCATCTATGACTTTTAGAAGAAAGAGGAGGCAGATCAAATAAGCAAAGAGATCATAAGTTGGGATTCCTTCCCAAACTCAAGAAACTGAAACCAACCAAATCAAGAATTGGACATAAACGAAGAAGGGAAAAAAATTTCTTGTAAAGAATCACATGGTTGAAACATTAGGGGTGATGTAAAAACACACTACTACCTCTCTTCACATATCATCCTCTTCCTTCTATACCACCACTGTTATCACTCTTTCCTTCCTTTCCCCCGCCACATGCTTTTGATCAAATTACCACACCAACATATTGTCGTTTGCTTTATCACAACCACCCATCGTGGACTCCCCCAACTCCATCGACTTGTTACTCATTGATTCCTTCTTACTCTCAATGTTACCATCACCATCCCCACATTAATCTACAACTTTATCTTTGTCGTCAAGCGTTTGTCTCGTAACCACCTGCATCCATATGAAACTTATGGCTTGAAGTCAAAATACATTACAAAATTTTTTGTAGAAAAAATGAAACAATAATTAAGAAATTTCCAATTACTAGAAAAACATAAAAAATAATAATGAATTTTAGAAGAAAGAAGAGGGAGAAGCTCCAATAGTGAAGAACAACTTTCGATTGAGGATGATGTTTGATGGCTAAATGCTAAACTATCAAAACCTCTTTCGATTCCACATTTGTCAGAGAGCACAAGCACAGTTCAATAATAAGCAAGAAACAGCCCAAACTGATATACTTATTACAAACTTGGATAAATATATGGCTTCCCACAAGATTATCAGCTACTCAAAACAAAAGCCTTCTTCTTCTTCTTCCTTCTTCCTCTCCTCCTCCTCCTCCTTTTGCTTTTCCTTCTTCTCCTTCTCCTTCTCCTTCACCTCCTCCTCCTTCTTGACAGATAAACATACAACACACCATACAATGCAACAGAGGCAAGAATATCTATACCACATTCGTGACATCTTAACACCATAGCCATCATAGCTACGTATAGTGCACTTTACATGCACATTACCTGTATCTCATCCTAAACCTTATCTAGAGGGTTCTAGACCACAGCTTTGCACATCACATGCATATCACATAACATGGCAAGACAAAGCATATAAACATGCACATAGTTTATGAGAGACATAGTTACTACCTGAATGCCCTTCCACGTCTAATGGTCCTATCGGCTTTTCAATCCTAACGGAAAAATATTGAATCCTACAAGTCCAATTCACCATAGTGAGCTATTACTCATTAAATACTTAAGATCCAAGTGCATTCAAAAGTTTACAATCAATTAATAATATCAAATTTGCCTAATTACCAAGCTGCCCTTAAGGGTACCGCTTCTTTCCTTTTATACCTGGTATAATTTCAGTTTCCCAAAGAATATGACCCGGACTAACCCTACAAAATTTTGTGACCTAAATCCATTTGTGGGCTTAGAATTCCCAAAATCATACTCCTTCCCCATGTTCCTGCACTGATATGAAATTGGCACCAATTTTGCTACAATTGCCATTTTCTATCCTAATGCTTCCAAACTCATGTTCTTACCTTTACCCTACACAAATTTTCATTTTAAACACATTGGAAGCATCAAAAAATCAAAAATCCAACTCTAATACTCCCAAATAGAGCTTACACAAAACAGGGCAGAATTTTCAAAAATTATGTTTCCATGTTCCCTTCACAAAACACTCTTTTTTACACTTCAAACCACTTGTTTAAGCCATTAACCAACCTTTCCACATGATTCAACCTAATTTGGGTAGCACCTCTCCTCAGGGTTTGTGCTTCCCAAAATTCAAAACAAGTCCAAATCAACCAATAAACCACAACAACCACCATCAACTATCATAAGTCATCACATATCAACAAGAAGAACAAGGTTTTGGAAGATACCTCTTGTCTTCTTGATTTGAGCTTGTAAATACTAAACCCTAAGCCTTATTTTCTTTAATTTTATTCTTACTAAACATAAATCCAAAGGCACACAATGGATTAGAGAAGCTTTCTTAAAGGATTTAAGGCAAAAAACCATGAATTTTACACACCAACTTACCTATATCCCTTTGGCTTCTCTTCTTTTCCTTCATCTTCTCTCTTTGGTGCTTGGAACTCCTTCTCTCTTAAGTGCCTTGATTATACATGAAATGGAGGGCAGATCATACCCTTAATGTTGCCTCTTACATACTTAAAATGTAACATCCCAAAAATTCTTAGGCCTGTATAAGGCAATTAGGGTAGGCCAAGGGTCGTACCTTGACATTATCTGAGCATATATGGGGCATTTAGGATGAACTAAGGGCCTTAGTTTGTATAGGGGAGAGATATTTCACAATAATTGAAGTGAAATTAGGGGAAGGACCTTTATGTAAAAAGGAATAATTTGGCAAAGTTTGCGGCTGGATTTCGGTTAGGTTTGTTTGCCCCAAAAAATTCCTGTAAAATCTTAGAAAATAGAGGAAAGTAATCAGAATAGTGTGTGAGCCTTGGGATGAGGTTCTGAGGTCATAAAAACGTTCAATGAA
>JBAGKO010040373.1:0-10229 GCA_037177275.1 Acacia concinna | reverse complement strand
TATATGATCAACTATCCAAAATATATCTGAACAAATATCAAAATATAATATTATCATATTTAATAAAATATCTAACATGGACTAGTCGTATCTTAAAAATATTAGATTGCTACATTTGTTCTTTTTCATCTTTAACTTCCAATAGTTTACAATTCTAATTTTTAGGGCTTGTTTTGGCGAAAATTCTTGAATTGCAAATATCTAATTTAAAAGTAACATAAAAAATTAATTTAATTTTTTATTAGTTTTTTTAATTTTAAACGAAAATGTAAAATTTCCAAGACATATATTTATGTTTTAAAAAAATTATAGTATTTTTTAAAACAAATACAATCGGCCATACATTTTGGATTGATTCGTGTCATATACTTTATCTGCTTATGATGGGTGTATTAAAGGAATGCAAACGAGATTGTATGAAGTTGTATTGAATAATAAATGTATGAAAAAACAAGAGAGAGAGGGGGACTAGAAAAATCATAAGCTAAGTGCCTCCCAACATGGGAAAGTTGATCAAAAGAAGTTTTTCACAGTACGTTACAAAAGTAATATATTATGTTAAGGATTGATTAGCTCCAATAATTTTGTTGTGCAGATCGGTGAGAGGTAAGGAGATTGTGACTCAGATTGATCTCCTTGACTCCATTACAATTATTGATGCCTCTTTTTTCCTTATGATCCTATTCCCATCCTATTTTATTAATCTTTACCTTCCATTTAATCTTCAACCAATAACCATCCACTTACATAAAGGCATGAAAACTGTTTTATTATAAAGGATCAAGTAAACATACATCATTTGTATAGAAAATCAATTTACATGATCTTTTATAATAAATATGTTTCCCTGATTTGTATAAAAAAATTAGTTTACTTGATCTTTTATAATAAACTGGTTTCCATGATTTTAGTATATAATAAATCTGTTTCAATCAATTTAGGTAGGTGTTATGGTTTAAGACGATAGATTAAATAGAGGGTGAATGTTAGCTAAAGAGGATGGGAATAGAATGATAAGGAAAAGGACATGTTACATGTTCATGATGACACACAAGTACACAAACATATATGTAATGTTGATTATATATAATAACAATATAATATTATGTTTACTCACATATGTTATTCCAAAGTTCATAAAGGGAGCCTATTACACTTGAATTGCCAGTTATTGGCATAATAGTTCATGTATCATGGTGGCTGAACCTGAACCAATTAAATTTGGAGACTTTGATATAGTTGAAAAACCATCTCCTTAGGGAAGCAACCACTTGCTTGATGTTCTCCCACCAGTTGGGGTAGTCCTTTTGGATAACACATTAGAGCAACTTGAAACCGCTTCTCCTCCTCAAAACCCACCAATTCATCATCTTCTTTTCTTTCTTGCACTTATCTTACCATATATCAAACGTAATGAAAAACTGATTAAAATAAAAAATTGTTGTATCAACCTTCACATATAGCCATATATAATTTCTAAAATAAGTTTGTTTATGTTGGCATCAGAGAAGTGAAGGGATTGATAAAAATAAGAATTCAAAATAATTGTGATTCTTCTCCTTATGATGTCTATTGTGACTGTATGCGCGAAGGTGCTGGTCGATCTGTACATAGGTGGTTGATTTTGGGTATGCTCTTTCTAGTACAGTGTTCTTTAAAATTGTGCAATTTTGGCGATGAACTGCATAAAAGTGATGACTTTCTTTCGTTAAGTGCAGTTTATTACGAAAAACTTATCATTTATTATAGAAATTTTGATTTTGATCTATTGTGAGTTTTGTGTTCTTGCCAAAGTTTTGGGAATTTTTGCTTTATTATCTGAAGTTGATGCCTTATATGCTGCTCTGGGTTTTGTGTTATGTCAATAAAAGTGAGAACTTTGTTCTCATTATTTTCTTAATCTATCTATTATTGCTCTTGTTGCTCGAGCTGATCACTGTTTGAAGTTGGTGCTTTATTATTTGAAGTTATTGTTACATTTTACTCATTTTGTATTATATATTATTATTGAATTGTTCAACAATATATTAACTGAAACATGCATATTATACACACACACATTGCATCCCATTTATTCAACTCCACAGACGAATTTTCTTCCCTTTTAGGATCAATGTCTGATCACCCCTGTTTCATATGCTTTATATAATTAATTTTTTTCATAGAATATATTATTAATAATATAATCATCCATATGCATGTAATAATTCAAAAAAAATATGATTATATATATAATAATTGTATGACAAAAATTAAATAAAATCATAAACAAGTGGACATTGATCATTAGAGGGCATAAGATTCTCTAAGGGCCGAACATAAATGGACTGTAACATAAAATGATGATGATCTTGATCCTATAAAACAAAAAAAAAAGGCTATACTTAGAAGTTGTTCACATAAAACTGTCATATATATACATATATCTGACAGTTGTTTTTAAAAAACTACCACATTCATATAACTTATCCATGATGTTTCTTACTAAAAATCCATCATATGTAGAAAAAAAATATGATAGTTTTTTTACCACCATATATATATGACTTTAAAATATATGGTGGTTATATGAGCGAAAACAATTGTCAAATATAGAGAATTCTATAGTGGTGTTTAGTGTTGGTGCTTGCTAATAATACTAATTCTTACATCATTTTAAACTAGAAGTAGAATTAACAAAATTAAATTTTATAATATACAATCTCTAACTAATATTTATGCAAATTACTACTTTTTAGAAAGAGATTTGGGGTAACCTACTCTCAATATATATATAATAAATTAACGGCGTCACTCATAATTCATGTTCTCTTGCATCACCAACGTTTATTTGTGCATGTGTATCTCTCTCTAAGAAATATGTATGTATTTATTTGTATTTCTACAAGTTATATTTAATTTAATTCTAAATTGTTAAAATAAAAAATTTGGTTTCAATTGTTTGAGTTGCTGTATTAAATATTAAATAAAAAATACGGTTTCAATTGAATAATAAATGTATGAAAATACATCAAAAAGAAGTAGCAAGATGATAAGCATAGTCGATCCCAACATGGGAAAGTTACTCAACTTAAAAAGAAGGTTTTAACAACTTGTTACAAAAATACTATATAATCAATAATTTTGTTGTGAAGAGTGATGAGTTGGTGAGAGGTAAGGAAATTGTGACTTAGATTGATCTCCTTCATTCCATTGCAGTGTTTGGTGCCTAACTTGTGAGAGGTAAGGAAATTGTGACTTAAATTGATCTCCTTGATTCCATTGCAGTGTCTGCTCCCTAACTTGTGAGTGAGGTTGATAATGTGGTTCCTGCAATTGAACACAAGAAGATACAGCTGGGCCACCTTGATTCATATGTGTTGAAAACTGATTCAGCTGATGATCATAATCAACGGGTAAGGCTGCTTGATGATATTGTTGCAATGTTGGGTACGAGTCAGGCACTAAATGAGGATGTGAAGAGAGAAGATGGTCCAAATATTCTGGGTTGGAGTTTTCTAAAGTAATATCATGGATACTTCTTCTTTTGTGTTCTCTTGTTTCTCTTTCTTCCTGACGAATATAAAATTTTTGAGCATGGCTTGTCACCTGAGTCACATCTCGTGTCACCACTGCGTATCTAGAGATAGTATTCCAATGACCCTTCCCATATTTTTGCACTCCTAGGAGGAATAATCTGTTGAAAATAAAATGAAAATAAGCCTATTCAGTGATACAGTGTGGACGCCTGCCTTTTTCTTATCATCCTAATCTCATCCTCTTTTCATAATCTTTACCTTCCATCTAATCTCACGTTAATTGATTTATTATATACTAAAATCATGTATACTAAAATCATGGAAACCAATTTATTATAAAAGATGATAGAAATGATTTTGTATACAAATGATGTATAAAAAAAAACCAGTTTACATTATGTTATGTAATAATTAAATTTCTATGATCTTTTATAATAAACTTGCTTTCATGATTTTATCATATAATAAATCAGTTTCCATGAATTTAGGGAATTGGGATGGTTTTGGCTGTGTAGTAGGCTAAATGAAGGGAGAGGATTAAGGAAGGAGGATGGGAATTGAATGATATGGAAGAAGAGCCATCGCATGCGTTAAAGATGACACACATGCGCACTTATATGTGTGTATGTGTGTAATGATGATTATAATTAAGAAAAAAATAACAATATAGTGTCAAGTTTACTCACGTATGTTCTTCCAAACTCCATAAAGGGCGGCTATTACGTGCAAATGGTTGATTATTGGAGGAATAGTTCATGTATTGTGGTAGCTGAACCCGACCCAATTCAATTTGGAGATTTTGATATCGTTGAAAAACCATCTCCTTGGAGAAGCCAACCACATGTGCGATGTTCTCCCACCGGTTGGGGTAGTCCTCTGGATAACACAATAGAGCAGCGCGAAATCGCTTCTCTTTCTCAAAATCCCACTGATTTATCATATTCTTTTCTTGCCTACACCAATCTTAACATGCATCAATTATCTTGAAAAATGTATTGAACTAAAAAAATTGTTGTATCAAAAACACATGTATCAATCTCTAATTTATAAAATAAGTTTGCTTATGTAGATATCAGAGACATGAAGGGATTGCTAAAAAAAAAAGGAATTGAAAATGTGAATGAACTGACTCCTCAATACGTTGTATATTTATAGTTGAGAAATTAGAAATACATTATCTTTTAACAACAAGAGTAGATTGGCAGATAACATCAATGGTACAGTAAGTTATATGTTAGACTGGATTCTTATACTCTCTAAATAACCATTCTCACCTAGATAACTTCTGATTCTTTGTTTTTCTTTTGTTTTTTAAGGTGTTATAGTTAATATAGAAAAATGTTCCATTTCTTTTAGATTATATATTAATCTAAAAAAACTCTTTAGCATAAGAACTGAAAATGTGGATGAATTGTCTCCTCAATATGTTATAGATTATATAATTGTGAAATTCATGATACTTTATGCCAAAAGGTGGATGTTTAAAAATGGGATAATATGTGTTTTTGTTGTTATCAAAGCTATTGAGGGATTGATAGAATTAAGAACTAAAAAAATTGATTGAACCCGTTTATCAGTACATTATAGATTATATAGATAAAAAATCATATATACAACAATTGCTTCCGCAAGTTATCTTAGATTAGGAGGAAGGCTCTAGTGATTCCTTCTTCTTTTTTGTTTCTTTTAAAAAATTAGCGGTTTTGTTCCTTTTTTTTTTTTTTTGCCATTGGCACTTTTATAACATTAATTGATAATTCAGTAAACACACCTAGCTGCTAGTTTTTGTGTTAAATAAAACTCGATACAAGTTGGCCAAGAAAATTATGATAATCATAAACCTATGATACAAAATTAAAACATAAATATGAACAAATCCATTTATGTCCACACGTTCGAATTATTCTCAGAGTTGGACTGTTTGTTATGCATAAGAACTGAAAATTTGAATGAATTGTCTCCTCAATATGTTATTGATTATATAATTGCAAAATTTGGGATACAAGGCGGAGGTTTAAAAATGGGCTGATATATGTGTTTTTGTTGTTATCAGAGCCATTGAGGGATGGATAGAATTAAGAATTAAAAAATTGATTGAACCAGTTTATCAGTATGTTATACATTATAGCTAAGAAATTAGATATACATACAACAATTGCTTCAGCAAATTATCCTAGATTGGGAGGAAGGCCCTACTACATCCTTCTAAAGGACATTTCTTATCTAGATAACTTCCTATACGATTATATGTGTTGGAATTTTTGTATCTCTTTTGTTTTTAAAGGTGTTAACATGGAAAGATGAAAGCCTTCCATTTCATATAGATTATATGGGGTAAACTGGAAATACGCCTCACAGTTTTAAAAAAGTGTCAAAATATGAGGTACCTAGATACTTATAAGGTGTCTTACATCTATGAGATTGACCATGTGGTTAAAAGCCTTGCACTCTATCAATTAACCGCTCGTTAAATATGAAGTTGCCTATAGCGAATACCAAAGTCTCAAGACCAAAATTTCAAATCATATACTTGAAGAGCAGGCATATAAGGAGGTATAACAAAGCATAAAGATTACTCACAATAATATAATTGAGTCCTCTCCTTGTCACCGGGGTAGCAATATGAAAGAACACTCTCAAAGCGTAAAGGCACTCTCAGAACGTAAAGGTTGTTTCCACGGAAAACTAGAATTCTTTCTTGACGGGTTATTCTTGTCACTCGGGTGACCATGTGAGTATATGTAGACAAAGGAAGAATAAAGAAAAAAATTGGGAAATGGAGAATCTTTTAAATTTGTGAACTATTTACTTTTAAAAGAATCATTAGACGTTGGATATATACCTTTTAAGTTTGTTTTAATGGACCAGATCATTCGAATTTTAAATTTCAAATATCTTATAATATATTCCCTCCGTTCTTATTTATAAGATCTTTTTGGAGAATTCTAAAAAAATTTTAAGAAAGTTAATTACATTACTTTAAGATATTAAACTTTGTAGTTTTTCTTCAAATTATGTTATTTGACTTATAAACTATTATATAATGTAATAAAATACAACATATAATATTATTAAGTAACATAATTAATTTTTTTAGAATTTTCTTAGGATTCTCCAAAAGGGTCTTATAAATAGGAATAGATGGAGTATTAAAGATTTCGGTGGGACAACTCGAATTACTCTTCTGATGATTTTTGTGAGTTTAAATAAATAAAGAGAGACATATTATTTTCTATTTATACATTAGTCCAAATATTTAGTTTAAGTAGGAAAATAATGATTATGATTTAAAACAATCTTTTCAATTTAATGGTTTGTTAATCCATTCATTCGATTTTTTTAAAAAAAGTATCATCGGTTCAATTGAAGATTTTCTTTGCCAAACAGTTTACGTCAAGTTTATTGTATAGAAATTAAAAATATCATGTTGTGTACTCCACTTCCTTACATGTAAGGTCTTATATTATTTTTTTTTTGGTATAATTAAACTTTTTTGAAAAAATGTCCTTTGCAGATTTCTCGGTATAATTAATATTTATTTGCCAAAATAATATTCAACCATCATAAATAAGTTGGTGAGTCCAAAAAAGTAATAAGGTTGCTTTTTTTTTTTTGCCCGAGTGTGTTTGTAACTAATAGGTATATAATTAAGTAACCTTGATGATTTTCTTATTTTTTTTCTAGAGAGGGAAATGATTATCCAAATTTAAGTAGAAATACAATAAGCCAAACTTAAATTTTAATTGAAGGATTGTTCCAATTTTTGTCTCTTAATTTTACCCAGTTTTAATCATTTAACCATAAGTTGTGGTTACTCAAGTTTTATTCTACTTAAAACATTGTTATAATAATTTAATAAAAACCTTGACTATTTACTCTTTTAGGAATAAAAACCTATGTTATGAAATTTGAAGGATCAAAGTCAAAATGAGTACAACCATAAAAGACTAAAGATTATATTAGGCTTAAATTAAATTTTTTATATGAATTTAAATTATTATTCTTTAATATATTTTTATGTGAATTCAAGTTTGACGGAATATGTTGGGTTTTTAATTTTTGACGTTTTAGATTTGGCCTGCAAGTTTTTTTTTTTAATTGAAATTAGGCCTCGGTATTTTATTACCGCACATCAAATGTTTAACCCTCTCTGTCTTTCATATTCTGCAATCATGCACACACATGTACTTATATTTCATCTTTTAATGCATTTTGATCTTTTACAAAAAAAACAAATGTTTAACCCTATCTTTCCCTTATTTTATTTATGAATTATTATTAATTTTATTTTTTACCAAATAAAGTATTTAGTTGAATGAACGACTGTCATATTATTTTTTGGGACCCAAGAGTCTAGTCCTAAGCCATCTTGTTAAAATCGAATATGGACAAAATAACTTTTTTCATTCTCCATCTTCCCAATCCTATGTGATTTTCTTTTTTAATTCTGCGATGCATCAATAGGGCATCTTTTCCCCAATGATTGTGTTTTTTAGTTTTTAAGTTGAGTTTGGGGTGTCTAACATGAAGAGAAGCTCTTAGTTCCGCTTGTTGCTGTCAGCTTAGTTGGCTAACACATTGTGCTTTTAAGAACTTTTGGCAGATCATAAACTTGCACTTCTACAAGTCTCCTTTGCAAAGCATGAGCCAACGCGCTGAGGCACATATACTATAGTAATTGCCAGTGCTACTTGGTGAATCTCGTTCCCCATTAGTAGGAGAATTCTGTATTTTCTGGAGAATGCGATTAAGTCTTAGCAGAATTTTTGTCTTCAAGGAAATAAATTGATGAAAGCTACCGTTGGTGACTCTTGTACATCTTTAAATGACATGCCAGGATTTATAGTTCTTATAGACTTGTTGTCCAAGTAGGATCTCTTCAATGATGAGCATTTTCAAGTTGTTTGCATTTATTATTATCGTTGGCTGTTTTTGTTTATGGTAATCACAAAATTCACATCTCATATTCTTCGGCAAAACAGTTTTTTTGGTCTGACGTGTAACTAGGGAGACGTCTTGAGCAGAGAAAAGAGATAGAGAGGGGAGAGATTAACCTTAAAAGACAAAGCAATGCCAACCCGGCTAATTTTTAATATAAAATATATTTATTAATTAAATTAAATTAGAGAAGTTATTGAGTTAATTAATATCATGTGTATTTTTTCAAACATAATAATAGTTTTCCTTAATTTTCTTATTCTCTATTAATTTAATTATTGTTGAGGGAATATTAACAGAGGTAAATTATAAAAAGATAGATAAATTTTAAAATCATATCTCATATTTATTAAGATCAAGTTTAACTTCCATAAAGCTAAGCCCACAAAGCCAAAAGCCGTGGAAGGACTAACATCAAAGGAGAGTTATAGGTTTATCTTTGACAAGATGGTTGACACTTCATTTCTAATATTTGGTATGAAAGCCAATACTTCATTTCTAAGATTTGCTATCAAAGACATCATTTCTCAATGAATATTTTAGGTTTAGACAAATTAAGTAAGGTAGAAAAAGTATAATTGTTATATAAAATAGGGTGAGATAAGAGAGTGATGATTTGTTACTCTTGAGGATAATTCTGGTGGTTATATAGATGTGTGGGAGAAAAAATATTACTGGTGAATATTTATGATATGATATTTAAATTATTCTTTTTCAAGATATTTTTTATATGAATTCATAATAATTCTTTTTTTAACATTTCATGCGGGTAAAAAATGTTTAAAAAGTGTGAAAAGTATGAAATATTTTTCTTATTTTATTTATGAATCATTATGAAATTTATTTTTAAAAAAATAAAATATTTGGTGGGATGACCGCCATATTGCTTTTTCATACTAAAGTATGAGTCCTGATACCACTATCTTATTAAAACTTAGATTTAAGTTACAAATCCATTTAAAATATTTGTGAATGAATAATATTATCTAGAAAATTTTTTTGTTCTTAATGTCACCTCGGGAGTTTAAAAATGTAACCATCCTGCCTCTCATTTAACCCCAAGTTTATTTTAATCGTTAATGTTGACTACAATTGCTTACTGGGCAGTCACATTTATTCTTATTTTTCTACCTAATTATAAATTGTGGTTTATTGATGGGGTGGAATAATAAAAATACATGTGACTAATCAGTAAGCAATTGTAGTCAACATTAACAGTCAAAATAAATTTATAAAAGTTTGCTAACTTAATATAAGTTATATAATGGTGTCATGGAAAAAAAAAGAAAAAAAGAAAAATGGTTTGTTATTGATAAACAATTTAAAATTTAATAATATAATAAAATTTATAATTTATTATAAATTTTCAACATATATGCATTAGAATTATTTTTGTTATCTCGATTACTAGAGAAAGAACTCAACCCTCGCTCTTTTTGCTTTGCTCACTCCTGCTTTAAAGCTTGTCCTTGTTTTGGTTCCAATTGGACTACTCATCTATCTATAGAGCCTGGAATTCGGGCTGAGCCCGTCCCAGGCCGGACTTATAATTTAAAGTCAAAAAATAGAGTCGGGCCTAAACAGGTTGGCCATGTAGGGCCTTGGGCTTCAATGGGTCAGCCCGTTTAGACCCATTTATTTTTTTTTAACAAAACTGACATAAGATGATAGTGATAACAGTAGGCATGAAGAAAATTTAAATGATAATGTTATTCATATTATTTAGTATTTAGTTTATAGTTTATGTATTTATCTAATTATTTATTTGATTGT
>JBAGKO010040354.1:0-10230 GCA_037177275.1 Acacia concinna | reverse complement strand
GTTAGATAGTATCCTCGAGTATATAAGCCTCTTTAGTAGATTTACTTGAGGAGCAGAAGTCTTTCCTCAAGGTTCATATTTCAAAAGTAGAGTTTTAGGCTTATATCCTTGAGTTTAATTTCATCCCTTGAGATTTCTTGGTTTTACAATATGAGAACGAAAAGGGAATAAATATGAATGTCAATTAGACTTTGAGAGAGAAAATTTACTTGAGAACCTTTACCGTCGAAGATCTACTGCTAGGTTTTCTTTTCTGGAAGGTAGTAGATTTTACCACGCTTCCTTGAGGATGGCAGCTTTCCTCGAGGATTTCCTCAACTGGCCAGGTTTGACTTGCTTTGGCCAGGTTTGACTTTAACTGGCCAGGTTTGATGGTTTCCTTGCAGATTGGCCAGGTTACTCGTATCCTCGAGGATACACAACGTTTCCTTGAGGTATCCTTGTTGTGACCAGGGAGACCAGGTTTGATTTTAACTGGCCAGGATTGACTTTAACTGGCCAGGTTTGACCGTGACTGGCCAGGTTCTCCTTTGGTGACAAATTACCTTGTTTCCTCGAGGGTACATCCACAGTCCTCGAGGATGTTACGTACTGGCCAGGTTGGCCAGGTTTGACCGTGCCTGGCTAGGTTTGACCTTGCCTGGCCAGGTTCCCTTCAGCCTTGCAAAAGTGTGACTTTGTCTCGCGTCCTCGAGGGTACACTCAGTTTCCTCGAGGGTGACATGTACTGGCCAGGTTTTACCGTGCCTGGCCAGGTTTGACCGAGCCTGGCCAGGTTTGACCTTGCCTAGCCAGGTTCTCTTCCTGCCTGGCTAAGGCATTCAGTCCCCGCGTCCTCAAGGGAAAAGCTTGGTCCTCAAGGGTGCCAGCTAGTTTTCCTTAGTGCCTGGTTTCTGTTAAGTTTAAAAACTTATTTTCTTTCATTTGAACAAATTGAATATTTCTTTTAGTTTCTCATGATTGAAAGAACCATAAGTTTAGTAATCATCAAAATATAGGACTCAACAGTAATGAGGAGAGAGATTGTAGGGATTACAAGAGTAAAGAATGGAGAGATTGTAGGGATTACAATTATGGAAAATATCATATAAATCATAACAGATTAAATGGAGATTTCCCTAAGCTAGAAAACTTAATCAATATCCTAGAAATTAGGGACATAATAGGGGGAGGAAATCATAGGATTTGTTCTGATTTTCTAATACTCCCCCTCAATCTGGAGAATAGATGTCAATCATTCCCAGATTGTCACAAAATCCTTCAAACTTGGTTCGTCCCAGTGGTTTTGTCATAACATCTGCAATCTAATTGTGGATCATATGTAGGATAGATTCATAACACCAACTGCAGTCTTTTCTTTAACAAAGTGTCTATCTCTTGTTTTGTTCTATCATGGTAGACTAGGTTCATAACCATTTCAATACTAGCCTCGTTGTCATACCAGAGTTGCATTGACCCTTCAAATGGGATTCCTAATTCCTTTAATAATCTAATGACCTAGATTTTTTCACACACTCCATCAATGAATACTCTTAATTCTATTTCTGTATTACTTCTTGAAACTACAGTCTATTTCTTACTTCTCCATGTGACCAAATTTCCCCATACATATGTACATTATCCTGCAGTTGACCTTCTAGTTTCTCTATCCCTTACATAATTTGCATCAGTGTAAATTTCAATATTTCTAGCATAGCCCTTTTTAAAATAGATTCCTATTTCGGGACTAAGCTTAAGATAGCTTAGTATTCAATATATAGCCTTCATGTGCTCTTCTTGTGGTTGGTGCATAAATTGACTTATTATGCCCACTGCATAGCTAATGTCAAGGCGAGTATGAGTCAAGTATATCAATTTCCCTACGAGTTTTCTATATCTCTCATAGTCAACTGGAACACCATCTATTTTAACTTCTAGGTGGCACCTTTCTTCCATTAGTGTACCTTCAAGTTGTGCACTAACATCCATGTTTCATGCAATAGATCGATTGTATACTTTCATTGAGACACGTTGATGCCCTCTTTTGTTCTTATTACTTCTATCCCTATAAAGTATCTCATTTGACTAAGTTCTTTTACCTGGAACTCATTTGACAAGTCCCTTTTTAATCGCTCAATGGAATCTTCATTGTTTCCTGTGATGACTATATCATCAACATAGACAATCAAGATAGTAACGGCTCCATTGTCGTGTTTAACAAATACAGTATCATCTGATTCACCTTGCTTGTATCTGAATCCTTTTACTACATTTGTGAATCTACCAAACCAAGCTCTAGGAGATTGCTTTAGTCTGTACAAAGGCTTATTAAGCTTGCAAACTGAATTGTTTGGAGCTGAAACTCCATCTAGGGTTTCCATATACACTTCTTCCTCCAGGTCACTATTTAGAAATGCATTTTTCACATCAAGCTGATGAAGTGACCAATCCAAGTTAGCTGCGATCGATAATAATACTTGGATGGTATTGAATTTGGCTACTAGAGCAAAGGTTTCTTAGTAATCAATCACATAGGTCTGAGTATATCCTTTTGCGACCAATCTTGCCTTATATTTATTTATACTGCCATGAGGGTTAAACTTAGGTGGAAAGATCCACTTACATCCCATCAAATTCTTTCCTTTGGGAAGAGTTGTGATCTTTCAAGTTTTATTCTCTTTGAGTACTTTCAATTCTTCTTCTGCAACTTGCTGCTAGTTTGGATCAGTCATAGCTTACTGAAAGGTTTTTTGTATTGTGATTGTTGCGCTATTTACAATAAAGCTCTTCATCTTGGTAGACAAGTTACCGTATGAAAAAAATCTTTGTATTGAATACTGTGTGCAAGATCTTACCCCTTTTCTGAGAGCAATGGGCCATCCAAACTCTTAAGGATCTAATCCCAAGTTGGAGTCATAGTTATTCTATTGAGTGGAAGAGACATTTCTACCATCTGCTTCTTTCAAAGATACTCCTTCATGAGATTGTCTAGTTTCCTCTCCTATTTCAACCAATGCATCCACCCCAGAGTTGCTTTTTACATTGTTTTCCTACTTTGTTAGGTGTTTGAGGTG
Source organism: Acacia concinna (assembly GCA_037177275.1). Taxonomy (NCBI): domain Eukaryota; kingdom Viridiplantae; phylum Streptophyta; class Magnoliopsida; order Fabales; family Fabaceae; genus Acacia; species Acacia concinna. The sequence continues at coordinate 7,177 of JBAGKO010040354.1, read as the reverse complement.
AGGTAGGCTCAGGTATAGATGAAACAAGTCTAGGTTGAGGTGAAGTAGACTTAGGTAGGGGTAAAACAAGTTTAGGTTGAGGTGGAGTAGGCTCTGGTAAAGATTATGAAATTAGCCATTCAATGTTTGTGTTTGTGTACTCCCCCCCTAAATGGGTAATTTGGGATAGTAGGCTTCCTCTTCGTAGAACACAGTATTTTGAGAGACCAATAATCTCTTTGAGATAGGACTATAACACTTATATCCTTTTTTAGTGGAGGAGTTGTAACACCTCATTTCTATAGCCTTTACCATACTCTATTATGGCCCTTGGAACCATTAGTTATGATCTCAAGTTGGTAAAATAAGGAATAAATTTTTCTTTTTTGGGAGTTACTATTCATTGACCCCTTATTTCAGCCAATTTTGGAAAATCATAACTAATTCTAGAAAACTTGGAATGAGTTGGTTCCAAATTCGCTGAAAGCTCTTTCATTCTTCTTTAAGGAAAAAATAATCTCATTCCTTAATTGCATAGAAATCAGCATACACAGAACCTCCAAATTGTACTATTCATATGGTCAAAAAGCACTATTCATTAGGTCATTTTTCCTTTTTTTCATGATTTTTGGCCTAACTTTGGAAAGACATATCTTTTGCTATAAAACTTTAAATGACATGATCTTCCACTCCATTTGCAGCTAAAACTATCCTCTATTAACATGCAAAGGCTCATGATCAGATGCAATCATTTGCTAAAACCATAGCTAAGCCAAAAATCACATATTTATATGCCAGAATCTTATGCCAATTAACCATAATTACAATACCACACTATATTTCTCATTCTCTTCACATACACGTACAATGGATAACGTAATGTGGATACATAGGCATTATAATGTCAAGTCACACACTGTAACATGTAATCTAGTACCAGCACATCCCAGTATATGTGTGTGTGTGTGTGTGTGTACATTAATCCAAAATAGTGCAAGGGGCATAATCAAACATGCTTATATCCTTTCCTTGCCTTTGCCTCCACTTGAACATTCACCTGCATTGTGGAGAGGTTAAGGTTTTTTAGAAAACCTTAGTAGCATATTGAATCCATAACTAGTAACAGTATAACGCAATGCCAGTTATACTATATGTTAGCTCTATTACTCATCTAGTATCCTCTCTCTCTCTTAGCACATACCATGTACAGGAAGCATGCATGAGACTCAACCTTAATCACATAGCCAAGCATATAAACAAGGAGTCCTACATCTCATAACATAACATGCTAGCTCAACCAGAACACAGTAATCAAGCACATACACACAGTAGACAAGCAAAGAAATATAAGTTAAGGTCAGAGATTCTAGCTACCAATTACTCCTGAGCAATATAGATATCCCTTCCTTGCTCTTAGGATTACTGGATCACTTCTTTGGAATGTCCATATACATGCCACAATGCACAGACATTAATATATGCCACAATATCTAAACCAAGGACTCTTTTCCTTACAAGTAAGGTCCTGGTTCCACAATTCAGTCAATCAATCTCAGAGGTTAATTTCACACAATTTTAACTTCTGAATCCATCTATGACATTCATTTTAGAAAAATTACATCCCTACCCCATTATTACCTCTTGGCCGAACACCCTTTACATAAGGGTTCTCATTGATTTTATCAATACAATGCTTTCACATATGTTCTTACAACATATCTTTAAGTAAAACAATATTCTGAACACAATGGAATCATCATATCAATGAAAATCAATCTCTATCACATGCCTAGTGGTGTGGCCGAAATTTAAATATGATCCACAACATGTTATTTTGATTCAACTCAAGCATACACACCTTATTCTAGCCTTTTCCAATGATTTAAATCATAAAAAAAATCCAAATCCCCTTCCCTCATGCTTGCCAAAACTTTAGGGCAGCATTTCACCCTTGGAATTGCCCCAAATATAGTGGAGAAGAAGAGGAAATTGAAAGAGAATAGAGCCTAGAACTTATCAGGACTGAAGACTGCGTCGGTGTCGCCTAAATCTCCTTTGAAAAAGATTGAGTTTCAAAATTGCCAAATGTTTGCTCCGCAAGTGAACGGGTCACACCAAGTAATAAAGTAGTGAGTAAAGATCATTGCCACAGAGATTTGTCAACAAAAGTGATCAAACAATAAGTTAGTGAATTCAATTAAGTTGAGCTAAAACAATGTTTTGGTTTGATAAGATAATTTTTGAAAACTAATTCTAAAACTAGAATAGTTGTAAAAGCAATTGATTCTTTTAACTTTTAAGATTAAATGGGTTCTAGGATTATTTCTCCCCTTTGCACTTCATAAAACATGATTAACTTCCTCTCTCTTGGCAATGCAATTGACAATATGTGTTAGTCTAGGGTTCAAAAGCACTTGACTTAGCTCTCTCAAGTCAAAATCAAGTTTTTATCTTCATTAAAATGCACAATCTCTTGATACACTTAGTGAAAATTATCATTAAACATCAACCCTAATGTGACAATGCAAGGCTAGTAAATATATCTCTATTTTACTAGCAAACCATCCATTCATCAAGCAAACTTCAAGTCAAATATGATTTTAACCAAGTTCTACACTTAGAATAGCTTTCTCAAGTCAAACCTAAGTGAATAAATCACTCTAAATGGAGGCCAAGCACTTAGAAGCTTTAAGAGTAGGTTAAAATCAACACATATATATCATTAATCACTAAAAGAGAGGAGTTTCAAGAATTACTCTATAACAAGGATTAAAATAATCCTAGAATGTCTATTTAACTATACATGTTCAGAGAGTAGACATAAATGTTGTTAAACATTACAACCATATCAACAAAATGCAGAAAAGAGGGAAGGGAAAAGAGGAAACCAAGAGAAATGAGGTTGAATATCTTCAAATCTTCTATCTTCACTTGATTCTCCCTTAAAATCATCAAGCCCTAGCTTAAAGAAGCTCCAAATTGCTCCCAAGAATCCTTAGAAGTAGAATGAATAGCATTTTGGTCGAGCAATGGAGTATTTATAGCGTTCTAGTATGTTCTGAGGCAAAATGCGCAGTTCCAGTAAATGAGCTTTTTGGCCGCGGCAAAGAATTTTTAGCTACGGCCAAAAACATTCTATTTGGTTTTTGGCTTTAACTGAGATTCTTGGCCGCGGCCAAAACGCTTCTTTCTTGGCACTTCAAAACTGATTTGCTCCTTCTTCTCTTGTCATCTTCCCTTGCTTTTCCACTCCTTATATTTGTGTTTGAGCTTGAAAAAGGCTTCACACATGGCTCCAAAAATTAGTCCTAACACACAAGAAACTTTGTCAAAGCAAAATGTTCAAATATAGCCAAGATAATCACAATTTATCCTTACTATCTTGTGGGCACATTTTTCCCCTACATGTGACCTCTAATATATATAAATTCACCAAAAAGAACAATAAATTAGAGGTAAATGTGCCGAATTGACATGAATTTTGTGAGATTAACACACCCCCAAACTTAAGCTTTTACTTGTCCTTGAGTAAAATAGGAGCTATATTAATCAATTACCTACTTAACATACACAAATGATAACTTCCACACTGGATGCTCAAAATGATCTATTTAATAGGACAATTTAAAAAAGAATAAAAAAAATGCAAGTTTCACAATTTAACCCAAGCTTTCTAACAATTTCTAAAATGTGTGTATGTAAGGAGAGTCAGAAAACAATTTTCTTCAATCATCAAACACTTCAATATGTATAAAGCAGCCTCAACATCATGCCTCATATACCTACACTTTTCTCTCTCTCCACTAAAAGGTCATTCCACACAAGTTCAAAATCAATGGGACTTTATAAGCTCGTATTGTGGCCAAAGGTTAAGCTCATTGAAAGAATGGGAAAATAGAGGATTCAAATTTCTTAAGATAAATGAGCATGTATAACTCCTCTCTTTATATTACTCAAAATTCTCTTCCAACAAGCCAAAAACTCCCCCAAACTTATCTCAAATTGATTTCTTTGTACTCCAAGTCTTATTCAACTGAACTCCTCCTCCTCCTCCTCCTCCTCCTCCTCTTCTTCTTCTTCTTCTTTCTTCTTTTTTTTAATATTGTTTTATATTGATTTAGGAGTACAAATCAATAATTATCAGACTTTATTTTCATTTCCCACCTCCCATTTTTCAACATTCTAACCATCATACCAGTCCCTACTACCAATCATCATATCATATCATCATTTTTCTCAAGATTGAGGTAACTCATGGTTTTTCAGGCCATAAAAGTTAAGATCTAGTGTGGGTTTCCAAAAAGAAAATTCACATGGTTGTTTTTTAAAGGCTCAAATGGGGTACAAAAGGAAATTATACAAGGTAGGCTTGAAAGGCAGAAACGCATTTAGAAGAATGCCCAAATCATTTTTCAAAAATTTGAGAAATTATTAAATAGCTTCAATAAATTCCAGTGTAGGTTCTGAGTTCATTCAGTTGAGGAAGAACATACACACCAATTTGCTACAAAATCTCCTAACAAGAGCATTCAAATCATCTCCAACTCTTGACTGCATTGATTTATTTTAGAAATTGGTAGAAATCAAGGTTTAAATTATAACTCAAGCATTTAAATTTATTTTCCCACAATCTACTATGAAAAATATAATTCAAGCATCCTTTCTATCATTGGATTGTGCATTCACCACTGAAGGTAATTCATCAATCTAGCTTACTCTTAGCTTTTTAGTCAATTAAACATATAAAATCCATGTCAAATTAGTACATAAACCACTAAAACATTTCTCAAAAATCTACCCTCACCCCCAAACATAAAATGGACAATGTCCCCACTATCACAAGGAGAAAGGAAGGGTCATATTTCCTGCAAAAAATAAGCACATGCATCCCAAAAACAACAACTTTGCACATGAGATGCAATTAAATATCTACAATTATCAAAAACCAACAGTTGTAACATTTACATTAGAGTTAACTATGCAAGACAGCCACATTGGATACCATCAAACATCCCAAAAAGACAGAGACACCATTCAATGCATAAAAAGTTAAATAAGGCTAAGCATAAGTCATAAAAGCACCAAATCAAACATTGATAATGGAAGCTAAAATACCACAGCTGTGAACCAAATGAAAGCTAAAATAGCATCCTAGAAAGGCCTTCCTAACTAGAACAAAAGACAATCAAAATCCATAACAATTCAATACTAATAGCCCAAGTGAATGCCAATGAGATGACAAACAGCAAAACCCCTTGCAAATTGGATTCAAAATGATATATCCAGACAAATCACAGTTCAATTCCTAAAAGTTACTTTATACTAGCTGCTCAATTGCATTGGATTTTGAGTACACACTAAGACTAACATCCGCGTGAAATTGGGAGAAAATGACAAAAATACGTTGGAGCTGAAAATAAGTAGCAGGGATGAAGAAAATGGTGCAGATAGGGAAGAACAACTAAGCAGTATTACTAATGAGCATCAAGACGTGCCAGACATGAGGAACAACAAAGTAGGGTGATTCTCGATGTTGAATAATTAGTTGCTAGCAATGATGGAGAACTTGCGATTTTAGGTGATGAAGGACTCGCAAGATGATGAAGATGATGACAGAGATCTAAATCACATATCTGGAGAAGTTAATGGAAGATCTAAATCAACAGGGGAAAATGATAGTAGAGTAGAGGAAGAAATTGGCAGAGGTGGATGACAATAGGAAGCTAATAGCATACAAGGATGGCGATGTGGTTGGGCTCGTGTCTAGACGTTCTGTTTAGGTTTAAGATGGGGGGCTTCGTGATGTGGAACTGTGCCAAAAAGATGGAATGGCAATGATTTTGGCTTCAGATTGGATGCTCAGATTAGGAGAAAAGAAAGAAAAGTGATCGCTGATTTAATAGAGGTGATGGCTATGGTGGCTTTAGATTTGGGGAAAGAGGCGATGGTTTGGGGCTTAGGTGAGGTTGCAAATCTGGGAAAAGAAAGGAGATTTTTTTTGGGTTTTGGCTGTGACAAATTTTCTTCAACTATAGCCAAAAAGTTTCTATCTGGGTTTTGGTCGCGGCCAAATTTTCTTTGACTGCAGTGATCGGATCAGAAACTATCGCCTGTTTTGACCGTCAGATGATTGCACCAAATATGTAGTATAGGGCACAACCAGTCATTCTTCTCTCAATGAGCTATTATTTGGAATTCCTAAGTAATTTCTTAATTTCTAACTAAACTAATTAGTAGGTTAATTAGAGGGCTTTCTTGGTGCAAATTAACTAAACTAAATCTAAATTAAACTAATTAATTATTTTTGGGTTTTTAGGTTTAGAAAAGGTTTTGGTTGGATAAGGGTAATAGGACAGTCAAGTCCCTCGATGGTGGTCATTCAATTATCCTTGCTCTCTCAAAAGATATAGGGAGTTTAAATCTCTAAGTTCTTATGAAAAACCCCAAGCAATCGTTTAGGTCTAACAACTTAATTAATGAAAACTCTCTTAGGATCCTAGGTTAATTAACTACAATTAAAACATTATTTAGGTTCCTTAGAGTGCAAGATGAATGAATGAGTCAATCCTCGAATTGTCAATGAACAATCAAGGATTATGCGCGAGAGGAAAAATCAATCGTGATCACGTCAATTTAATCAATCACATCACACTTGTATAATTAATTTAGATCTTAGTTACGATCGTAAACAAATTCTTAAATCCAAATAAAACTTCCTAGATCTAGGAGAATAACAAAGATGAAGAGACTTCTTAAATATAAATAGATAATCTACTCCCCTGGTTATTACGTAAGCTCTGACCTTGCTTCCATCACTGAGAGGCTAGGGTTTAGCCTCTCATGGCTTTAGATCTCCAGTTATCACGTTCGATCTTCATCTCCATGAGAAATTGGGTGGAATTTGGTGGCTGTATGGTTAGGGTTTGGAATTGGGGAAAATTGGGGAATTAGGGTTTTAAGGTACTGTACTGTGAAATCTCACGGATCTGGACCATCTGGCCTCCTCTCTAAAAGTAGGTTAATGCCCTATTTAATAGGCTAATTTCAGATCCTATCTTTGAAGATTTCTATCTTATTTGAAAACATATCTTATCCAAATCGCAATATCCATCCCAAAAATCATGTATGTGCAGATTACGGACTCAGGTCGCGACCTCAGAAACTTCACGTCGTGACCTGGAATTGGGCAAATTCCTTC
>JBAGKO010040246.1:0-10235 GCA_037177275.1 Acacia concinna | reverse complement strand
TAATGCAAAAGCGAGAAGCGTGAAGAAAAGATGGCGTGGGGTCAGTATTTGCAATATTCGCGGGGTCAAAATGCAATTAAAAATCTTCAAAGCTAAAGTCAAAGGCGAAGGCGATCATGCTCGTTGATCTTAAATACATCCGAACATATCTGAACTGTCACCCTTAAAAAAATGCCCCAAATGACGTCGTTTTGGGGCATTTTTAATTAAAAAAAAGACTCTCACTCGGCTGAATTGACTCGGATTTGGCTGAGTCGACTCGGCCCCCAGTCATAACACCCAACCGGACCGGACAAAGGTCCGGTCAGCCAGTTTTTCTGTCCGACTGGCCAATCCGGTCCAGTTTATTTTCCTTGACGTAACCACACTAATTATTTAACTTAATAATATGATTTATTTATTTGTTTGTTTGTGAATAATAATTGTGCAGTGAGAAGATGAACATCGGCATCTTTGGTGACGTGATTGACATAGTCCACGTAGCCGGTAGGGTCTGGGATTGCCCCGTTGATTTTCTCGTATTCAATGATCCACTTTGCGATGGCGCCACCACCTGAGACCTTGTCGGAGACTTTGAGATTCACCTTGAAACTCTTAATTGCTCCTTAACATCTCCTTCGAAAAGATCGAATTTTATTATATTGTTTGCTTCATCACATACTTCGATTCTCTCCTTGCATTTCTGTGCCTTAGTGCCTTACCATCTGTATGTGACCCCAAAAAAAAAAAAACAAGTTAACAAATACTCCCTCCGGTCCTTGAAGCATGCGTGCAAAAAAAGAAACTACTAATTTACAGATATTACAAATTATCTAAATTAATTATTTATAATAAATGTGTTTTGGTTTTTCAGAAATACATTTTTAATCATATAACATTAGAACTACTCAGTGATAGAAACCACATTAACTAATTAATACGATACTTTTGGGGTATATATTTTACGAGACAAGGTAGATTGAGTTCTTATGTGTAGGTTTACAAATTAAAAAACATGTCTATCTCTTACATGTAGCTAGGTAATATACGCATTATTTCAAAGAAATTAAAGTTCATATAATTTGAAAATAAGGAAGAGGGTCGTGTATATTTAAAAAAAGTAAACAGGAGATTTGTGTTACTTAACAAAATAGAGAGAATTTTACGTAATTTTAAAAAACAAACAAGTCATCTACTTGATTTATTGAAATTTCAGATGAATTGTCATAGCATCGAGGCCTCCAAGAAGCTCCGAAAATAACAAATAACTGGATCAATATCTCAAGATTTATCCTTCAAGAAACTTGAATAAATTAAAATCAAGAGGAAATTCAGTTAAAAGTTCCTATATGGAAATTTGATTTGTCAGGATGAGCTCATATATTTTTATACACAAAAAATATCGACATTTCACAAGATTTCACTCATGAAGTAACAATACTTAAATTCATGTCCTTAAGTCAAATAAAATCTTTAAACATGGATTTTCACCAATTTTCCCTAGAATCAAACCTCCCGTGGCTAAAGATACCCCACTCTGGACCCTATTACTAGTTTCTTCCAACTAATTCTTACATATATACTAAGGAAGATAATTAAATCATTAAATATGTGCTCCCTTTAATTCTAATTATAAAACTTACTTGAAAATTTGATTTGGTCCTAAATATAAAATCTCTATCCATGTTATCTCTCATATTTAGCCAATTTTTCCTAACTACCCATATCAATACTCCATTATCTATTTATGGTTATTAGGATCGGAGGGTGATTTTAGAAGATTAGGTCATATTATAACAATTAACTAATTTAATTAACATCTTCAATCCCTTCAAAAAAAAAAGTCAATTGAATCTTATAATTAGGTTAAGAGAGAGCATTAGATTGATAACATTTGTTGAGTTTTCCCTTATTAAAATTCTATATATATATATATATATATATTTAAAATCATTCTCACCCCACGCCTCTCTCTCCCCCAACAAGAAATAAGTAAGTGTAAAATTGGGAAAAAGTCATTAATAACCCTGTAAGTGAATTTATATCTGGGAGAAAAAATTTCTTATCCAAGGAAATTACAATAAGGACCCAAGTGCTATACGAAAGTAGGAAAATTGAATTATAATTATGATGAAGCACTTACATACATTTAGAGATATTCAAGGATCGAGTACCTTATTTATGAAATAGATTACATTACGTCGTCTATGTGAGGTATTGTCTAATGATAAAATTTAAGATAGAGTTTGTTGTCTCAAGTTGTTACCAAGTTATACAGGACTAACAAACATTCAAGAAGGAACTGAATAAACGTTTAAGGTATATTCATAAAGATTATACCCATTGAGTAAGGGTGTTGCATATAATACATGGAAGGTAATACTCGACTAAAGAGGACTTATCGCCATGATTCTTGCAGCATAAACTTAGTTAATCTGGACAGGGCAACTGGCATGCGGTTATGGGCCAAGTGGGAGAATGTTAGATATTTTATTATATATTACCACATTTATTAGTTATTATTTTAGGAAATAATTAAAATATCATTAAGTGTGGCCTATAAGTCAGATTTAGGCCTAGTCAAGATTAGAGTATTATTATTGGCTATTTATATGTAATTTCTGATAGGAAAAATACATAGACATAAACGGCCAATAATTCTACAGAGCGTTGGAGGAAAACCTTGAGATGCTCTCTTGAGGTTCCTTGACTAGTGACGGCAGAAATCCTTCATCCATCTTTTGATTCACAAATAACGCACACATGGGTTATTGTTCTTGTAAAGAAGTCGTCTTCTTGAAAGGGAAAACTATTGCTTTTGTAAATAAGTCTTCTTCTTAAGAAGAAGAAGAAAGAAATAAAAAAAAAAAACATTCTTGAGACATTTGTAGTTTCCTTCCATTTTGAATTTAGCAATTTACATTAGTATCATTATCTCTAGTAAATTTGTTCCGTAAACATTGCCAGCCCTATATATAGAAGCTAGCTATGCTAACAAAGTAAAATTGAATGATTTAAATTTAATCAAGAGAAAAAAGAGAGCACATTATTAAATAAAACATCGAAGCAACCTGGGATGGAAAAATCATCAATGGTTTAACCTTCTTGAATAATATTATCAATACCGATATTGTTTTGTTTTCACTTAATATTATACGTTGAATAATACCAATAAACCATCTTCTTCCTTTGTAAAGAAGTCATCTTCTTAAAGTTAAAAATTGTCACATCTTTGTATGAACAAAAGTCACTATTGCATGCTTTTCATTATAAATTGATTCCTTTGAATTTTCTTTTCATAATTAAGGTCTTTGTTATTCCAAAAAACTATGAGTTGATCCATTTGTGAAAAATAAGCATGTATGGTAAATATAAACAATGACACCAACACCGTACCGCCAATAGCTTTATCAAAAAAATATTTTTTGGTGGAAATAAAAAAAAAAGGTTTTAATTAACCATATCTAGCATTTACTTTGCAAATTGTTTCCAAACTTCAAATGCCACGATGTATAAAAGAAACATGTCATCTACTTTGCAAACTCAAAACACGAATTCTAAGAAGCAAAGAGTTGATGACATTAATCTCTCAAACTAACACTACTACAAAAATTGTCAAAAGTGGCGCACATATTGTGGCATTTCCTAGAATAAACGTCACAGGAAGTTAGTTATTTTTTTAATAAATATAGCAGAAGTTCTCAAAGAGTGTCACAAATGTGATTATCCTATAGTGATGCTCCTTAAAAAAATGCCAGAGGAAGTTGGCTTTTTTTTTTTTAATAAATATAGAAGCCATAAGTGGCGCTCATTTAAAGAAGCACCACAGGAAATGAAATTTTTTTAAAAAAATATAACATTTTAAAAAATATTTTTAAATTAATTTTTTTATTTAAATTATTACCCCTCAGCTCACGGAATCACACCCATGAGCTGATCTGACTAGCGGGGAATCCCAGCTGGGGGCTACAGTAGCCCCCAGCTGGGCTAACATGAGCGCCACAATATGTTAATAAAAATTTTAAAAAAAACATGTTTGATTACTTATTGTGAGTGAGCACCACAATAGGTTTAATTAAAAAAAATTGTTTTCTTTTTCTCTCACTCTACACACACACTTTTTACATTTTCCTCTTTTTTACTTTTCACCTTCCTACGAATATTTTCCCCTCTCCTTTGTTTTTGCTCTCTGATCTGCAACTCTCTAATTCTTAGTTTCATCTTCACTTTTCTTCTTCCAGAGCCTCATTTCCTGTAAAGATTGAGCGAAACTTTTGGAATTTTTTGTTTTTGGGCCCACTTGCTTCCACTCTACAACATTGTAGTTGGCTCCTTTCTCCTTTTTACATATTTCGATCCCCACTAAAAATGTATGTATGCTATGGAATTTCTCTCATCTTAATTGTGTTTCTTTCCTTTTGTTAACTTGGCACCCACCATTAATTGTCTCACATCCCAAAATTAGAAGTTTTGAACTTACAGTTATTGTTGTCGTTTTTGTTATTTTGAGTACTAATTTCTGTTGATGTTGTACCTATTATTCTATTGTACATGCTTCTGGAAACCTAAATGCTGATATAGTGAAATTGTGGATTGTCATAACGAATTTATTTATTAATTGGAATCTATATTGAATACTTGATTAAATAAATGCATAGTGGGAAAATCAAATATACTAAATAAGATATATGTGGTTGGCTTTAATTAATTTTGTGGGTCATAGTGATGCTCAATATATATAGTATTTGTTTCAATCCAAATTACAAAAATTAGAAAAATATACACATGCTTATAAATATTTGAAACAAGGAATATGAACATATTAAAACAATTTTTTTAATATTTTCCACCAAAAAAAATAGTTGTTTCTTTTAATTATCTTATATATCTAATATATGATTGGCCCATGATACTAATTATCTCATTATTTTAAAGTATGTGGTCTTAAGATTTTAAAAAAATAACAATTAAAATAATGTTGCGATCATATATATATATTATATTGACTGAGAATTTTGAATTTTTCATAATTATAAATAAGTAACTTACATAATAATTTTAATTTAGACTCCAACAATTAAATCTTATTTTTATATAATGAGAGGGAGTAGGACATTTAATTTCAATAGTGAGTGTTCAAAAAAAATATATATTATGTAGTATACGTCAAAGTAGTATAGTAAATAATTGAATTTTATTAAATTTATTTTAGCAATTATTTGTATGTTAAAGTAGTAGTGTAGGAAATAATTGAATTTTATACCCTTTATTTTAGGAATTGATCAATCATACACAAGATGGACAAGGCATGGTGAGACGTATGATGTACGTAAGGAATGGGTTCATGACACGATTACACCTTCCAATGAATTTGACCCGTCAATGTGTGATGAGGATTATGGTGTTGAAGAAATGCTAAATGCGTCAAAGGGTTGGTTGATAATTTTTTTGAAAGAATTTGACATGTTGAGAGGTGATGCACAGAAACCATTATATACTGGCTGTACAAAATACACAAAATTGCTAGCAATACTGAAATTGTACAACTTTAAAGCGCGCTATGGGTTGAGTGATTCTGGTTTCACAGCACTGCTTGAAATTTTGCAAAACATGCTTCCAAAAGAAAATGAACTTTCGACCATGACATACAAGGTAAAGCGGATTATTTGCTCTACGACTAACATGGGTTATGAGAAGATACATGCATGCCCTAACAATTGCATATTATTTCGGAATTAGTATGCGACGTTAGATAAGTGCCATAAGTGCAATTCATATCGGTATGGGAAGAAGAAAGGTAAAAGTCCTTTGAAGGTCCTATGGTACTTTCCCATTATTGTGAGATTCAAGCGATTGTAAAATAATGCGGAGGTTGCTAAGCTGTTGACATGGCATGCAGAAAAAAGGGTTGAAGATACCAAGCTTAGGCACCCTGTAGATACTCCTCAATAGAAGAAAATAGATCATGAGTACCTTGATTTTGCAATAGAGGCAAGGAACCTACGCCTTGCACTTTCAACTGATGGAATAAACCCACACGAAGTTCAGAGTATTACACACAGAACATGGTTGTTGATATTGATGGTTTATAACATTCCCTCACATTTGATCATGAAACATAAATTTATGATGTTGTCCTTATTAATTTATAGGCTAAGGCAGCCTGGGAACAATATAGATGTATTCTTGGCTCATTTAATTGATGACATAAGGCTTCTTTGGGAAGAAAGGGTCACTGCGTATGACAGGCATAAGGAAGAAAGTTTCAAGTTGAAAGCGATGTTGTTTGGCACGATGTTGTGAAAGGATATTGTGTATGTCCTATATGTGGAGATGACACCCATTTGGTACAACTAGACCATTGTAAGAAAAATTTCTATATGGGACATTGGAGATTCTTACTAGTGTAGCATCGTTGGAGGAAATGGAAGAAGGCTTTCAATGGCCACTCAGAAGAAGGTGCCGTACGGAGCATGTTGAGAGGTGCTCAGGTTTTTAAGAAGGTAAAAGATTTGAATTGCAATTTCGGTAAGCCATTTTCAAAACAGATTGTGACAAGCGCCTGGAAGAAGAAGTCTATTTTCTTTAAACTTCTATACTGGAAGTTATTGTATGTGAAACATTTTCTTAATGTAATGCATATAGAGAAAAATATTTGTGATAGTATAATTGGCATGTTGCTAAATGTGCAAGGAAAAGTAAGGACAGTGTCAATGCGAGGTTGGATTTGGTAAGCTTGGGAATAAGAGAAGAGTTGTCATCGATTGAGCAAGGGCATCGTGCGTATCTACCTCCAGCTGCTTACACCTTGTCGAGGAAAGAGAAAAAATTATTTTCTGAGTTTCTACAAAGAATAAAAGTTCCAGAAGGTTACTCTTTAAATATAAAAAACCTTGCTTCAGTCAACGAGTTGAAGTTGAAGAACCTTAAATCTCATGATTGTCATGTGCTCATGCAAAATTTATTACCCATTGATATACGATATATTTTACTTAAAAAAAGTAAGAAACTCCATCACTGAACTTTGCATGTTTTTCCAGCTCATTTGTAGTAAAGTTACTGATTCGACAAAACTTCTTGATTTGCAAGGTTGGTTGTTTCTACTCTGTGTGAACTTGAAGTGTTTTTTCCACCTTTATTTTTTGACATGATGATCCATCTAACCTTGCACTTGGTAAAAGAAATACAAATGTGCGGTCTAGTATATTTGAGATGGATGTACCCGAATGAGTGATTTATAAAAATATTAAAAGGGTATATGAAAAATAGATATTGACCAGAGAGTTGTATTGCTGAACAATATATGGTTGAGGAAGCAAGTGACTTATGGGTTGATTTTTTAACAAACATGGACCTTGCATGTATCTTTAAGTCTCATCATGATGGGAGAACATCTGGAAAAGGAACGAGTGGGAATGATTTAATCAAGGCAACTTTGACCGAATTGGACCAAGCTCACTTGTATGTGTTACATAACATTAAAAAGGTGGAACCGTATGTTGATGAACACAAGGACACACTTCGAGACATGTTTGGTGATAGGAATGAAAATTTTATAACAAAATAACACAATCAAAATTTTGCAAGTTGGTTAAAAAGGCGTATCAATGATAAGATGATTCTAAACTCTAATTCAATTTCAGAAAAGTTGAAATGCTTATTGAAGGGACCGGGCCTAAATGTGCTCTCTTATAATGGCTATGCAATAAATAGTTACACATTCTATACACAAGACCATGATAGACAAAGTACAATGCAGAACAATGGGGTAACTTTAGTTGCTGATTCTTGACATAGATCCGGTGCAAGAGACATACGTCCCATCTATGCACCAATGTCATTCTTCGGTGTTATTGAATATATATGGGAGTTATATTACTCTACATTGAGAACCCCTGTTTTTAAATGTAAGTGGGTCAACAACAAAAGTGGAATGCGGACAGATGGGTTTGGTTTTGTTCAAGTGAATCTTTCTAAACTTTGGTATAAAGATGATCCTTTTATTTTAACATTACAAGTAGAACATGTGTTTTTTGTGCCAGATCCTAGTAAAAAGAATTAGTTTATTGTCCTCCCATCAACAAAAACCATCAAGAGTAAGACTATGATTATTTAAATATTGTTGATGATGATCCTTCATTTGACGTGTTAGGGTCAGAAGGTGTAGATGTGGATGAAGATGAACCCTACTACATGAAAAATGATCATGAAGAGGGGACTTGGATCAATCTTTCAATTCCTACTGTTATTAGGAGAGTTGGGAAAAAATTTGAAGAGGAAGAGATGATGAGAGACTTTATTTGTTTACTTGTATGTTTTTTTTATATATTTGCATTTGTTGAGTATCATTTACCTTCATAAATATGATTGGCACCATAAATATCATTACCTTAAGTTTAAATTTTATTACCGTGCAGGTTACAATATGGATCACAGGTATGAAGATGATATTGAACACGATGGAAGTGATGCAGAAGAGGAGCTAGTAGACAAATAAGCCAATAGACAAAGATTTATGTAGTGTGAAGCTTGGGGTAGGACTGTTATGAAGAAATTGGTTAAACGAAGAAGTCAAGGGATTCAGCACAAAATGTGGTGGAATGAAAAGGGAAATCCATATGGACGTAACAATGGTGCCTTTAGCAATTTTATTGGCATGATAGTCTAGACCAAAGTTACCATTACTGTTACAGATTGGAGACACGTGAAAGACCCACTTCGGGATGAGATCTGGTTTGAGGTGCAGGTAAAACAATAATTACTGTATCATTGCAGTTATTTTGTTTTATACTGTAACAATCTAACATATTTTGTTTGTTGTTTTGTTATAGTATTGTTTCTTTGTCGACACTGCAGAACAATATGATTATTATGTGATGAGGAAAGACAAAAAAATCATGAGAAAGTTTCGTTCTGATTTAATGAAGTATTTCCTAGTAGATGATAATGGTAATGTGATTCATATGCCACCAGAAAATTACGAAGGAGTTATCAGTCAAGCACAATAAGATGAGTTTGTTACAACATATACTACCACTGAATTCCAGGTTATATTACATTTTACCATCTACTTGTCAATTATTTATAGTTATTAATATTTACTAATATGAATCTTTTGGACGTAAATAGGAATTAAGTGAGAAAAATCAGAAAAATGTGGCGGAAATGTTGTATAGATATTTGAAAGATCCATTATCGTATGGGAAGTTAGAGCAACGACTAGTAAGAAGTAATTATTTTTGCTAATTTGCACCATCAATTTTTAACTTATGTTAACTTTGATTTATAGATAGAACAATTTGATTCTGGCAACAAAATTGTTCCACGGCATGACTTGTGGGTTGTCGTGCTCACAAACAAAAAAGGAGAAATTGTTAGTGAAGAAGGGAGAAATGTTGCATAATATTGTGTAAGTATTGGATTATAAATGGAATAATTAATTAATTTACTGATGTTTTGTTCTATTTTATTTCTGCTAACATTTTTCCATTTTCCTTGTCAAAGCGGACAATACCTCAAGAGATGCCAAAGTTATCTCAATATGTTGGTTATGACGATTTGCTTAGCAAGGCGTTACCAGCACCTGAGTATAACGGCCGGGTCTGAGATATTGGTTTTAGAGTAACATAGACCAAATACTTCAGAAAGCTAAAACGGTCCACCAATAATAAGATAAGGCAACTGAGGGAGAAGCTGGAGTTGTTCCAAAAGCATTCGCAAGAACAAAAAAACCGTTTCAATGAGTTGTTAAAGGCCCATATTGAAAGTCTAGTGCAGTCTAAGGCAACGCAGAGTGTCCCAACATGCAAGAGCCCCAGTATGAGGGATTGCTTTCTGCTTCAATTATTAATATTTGAATTAGGTATTCTATCCTCACTATCTATCACTATTAATACATGTTTACCACTTGCTTTATTGGATTTAATGAAATTTTATGTTTTATACGAAGGCATATATTTCATGACTTCATGGGGGACAACAAGAGGTCACGTTTTATATTTGTGAACCCATTTCTCGTTGGCCACCATCGGGGCAGAGTAGATGTCGAAGCACAATCCATTACAGTTAGTGAGTATTTTACATAAAGGGTGACTAATGAAGAGACACGATTTTTAGTGCCATATTGTACAGGGTAAGTTATACTCCTATCATTTTAGTGTATTATTTCTATTCTTGCATCAGCATTTTAACATGTTGATAAAATGTTTTTAAAATGACTTAGCGAACACTGGATTTTGATCGTAATCAAGCCAGCG
>JBAGKO010040207.1:0-10237 GCA_037177275.1 Acacia concinna | reverse complement strand
TGGTACCTTAGTGTCTTTTTGAAATGTTAACATCCCTTTTGGGGTTTTTGAATTTAGGAAGGTATTTTTCTAAAATTCTCCTTAAAATCATTATTCATCTCTCTGAACTTTTAACAATTAATATTTCTTTTTTTTTTTAAAAAAATTAATATACTTAAAACTATAGATATTTTTTAACCTTGTACGACAATACATCTCATCAAATTATAATTTTAAATTTTTTAGCTTCAAACTTTTTAGATTAAGGTATTTCTATGTAAAATTTTCAATTAAGTATATATTATTATTCAAAATTTAATGTTTAAATTTAAACTATACTTGTAATTTTCTTCAAAAAATAAACAATACTTTCAAATTTGAGCGATTGGGTTTGCACTTTCCTCAAATAAACCGACAAACCACGTGACACAAAGCTGAAGAGAAGATGATTAGGAGTACGACCTTGATCCATCATCATCATAAACCTAGAAGATAAAGTCAGCCTTATAATTGCAAGAAATACGGAACAAAGATTAACAAGAGAGCTTGGATGTCTTGTAGACAATTCAGTAATTTTTTTTTTTGAAAATCATTTCTTGCATCACTACTGCTATTTGATGAAGCCTTGTCGTTTCAAGTGTAGCATAAATAAAATTTGTGAAGCATGGGGGCAGAATATGAACAAAGCTAAACTAAAATTTATTTCTCCAGAAATGTTCATTTCTCTAAAGCACTGAAATTGAGCCACAAGGATGGGAGTGGGACTTAGTAGAGAATTGGAAAAATATTTGGGAATACCTCGTATTCATAAGAGAGCCTCCCATTCCCATTTTGCCCATTTAATGAATAAAACATATAGGAAGCTCTCGAATTGTAGGAGAAAGTACTTAACGTTGGCGGGTATAGAGCCACTCTTATAAAAGAAGTTTTATTTCCCTCCTTCATATCATATGAAAAATATATTGGTACCGAAACATACAGCTACTCAAGGACATCTAGAAAAAGCCAATCAAGTATAAGTTTCTTATGGGGGAGAAATAGATGATAGAAGGAAACTACACCTGATTAAAAAAAGGAGGAGGTTTAGGGATTAAAAACCTCAAGAAGCAAACGGAAGCCTTTGTTATGAAACTTTGTAGAATCTTGTTACTAATCAAGAAGCCCTTTAGGTAGATGTCCTTCGAACGAAGTATGCATAGTGGCCAGAATCCAATGCCTCAAGTGATGCAGATGACTAGTTCATCTCTCTCTTGGAGAGGAATTTACTCCATGTGAGAAAATTTCAAAGCAGGCCGAGGGAAGAAGATTGGTAATGGACACAATATCTCATTTTGGTTTGAGAATTGGTCACAATTGAATGTGTCTATCATTGATTTACTTCCGGTTTAGAGGGTCTTATCGGCATAGATGAGAAGGTTATCGAGCATGCTACTCCTTGGGGCAATATGGATAGATAGAAACTTGGTTGTCGGATACCCTGGGCATGTGATCATAATTTGTCCACAACACCCAGCTGTGAAGAGAGAGAAGAGGATAAATTTTACTGAAAACCATATATTTTTGTTAATTTTCATGTCAATCATTTTTTTGCACCTACCCGGCAACAAGCATATACTGTTTGGAAAATTTTTTGGAGAGGGAGGGTTAGGGAACACTGGACTTACTAATGCCGCTGCTTGTCTATGTGACTGTATTCAGGATGAAGACTCAATGTATGCACATGATTCATGATTGTTCTAATGTTGTTGATAGGTGGAAAGCTGTTGCCACACTTGAGAATTGACCTTCCTTCTTATCTTTCTATGTTGCAAACTGGTTGAAGTAGAACTTGAAGCTTGAGGCGGGCAAAGCTCACACTAAGAAAGTTCCAGGTTAACCCATTAATATTTTAATTAACTGTTTGGCTCTAATGAGGGGTTTAATCATGTAAAAGCGAATGATAGTTTGTTTAGGGCTTGTTTAAATAAAGATTTCCTAGACAATTGTGCTTTCTATAAAGGTGCTACTTCAGCAAGACAGAGTACACATGGGTTTCCAAACAACACCATCAACTTGGAAGTGGAAGGTTCAGTCTTGCAAGATGGGAGGAGTGGTTGTGATGACATCATTAGGGACAATGAGTACAGGATATGTGGCTTCAGTTGAACTTATTATAGCAGAACTTATTGGTAACTTTTACAGGCTTCAATTATGTTGGGATAATAACTACATAGACAATGCCCTCTACCTTGACTCTTTAGAGGCAGTAAATCTTATTACAAGGGGGTATGATTTGACTCACCTTTTCAGAGACATGGTTAATGAAGGTAGACTTTTGTTACATAGGAATTAAAAGGTTAAGGGTCTCTATAGTTCACGGATTTGGGGCCCAATGGGACGTTTGCAATTGGTAAGAAAAAAATGTGCATGTGGTTCAAAGTTTTATCAATCTGACTCATAGACTAGAAATTATTTTTTTTCATAACTAAGAATAAGTTGTTTACGGAACAAATTGCTTAACGTTTGCTTTTTTTTTAATACCTTTTTTGAAGTTTTATGTTTTATTTTTCTGTGATAACTTACTCCATCTGGTCTTAATTAGAAGGCCTAATAGACTTTTTTTTAGAGAATTTTAAAAAAGTTAATTACATTTTAAATTTACTATTTTTCTTTAACATATATATTTTTAACTTATGAACTAATATATAATATGATAAAACACTAAGTAACTTATTTTGTTTCTTTAACTTCTTTAAAAGAAGGTCAATTAAGTCTTATAATTAGGACTAGAGGTAGTATAATTAAATATCACAATAAGTCCACATGTAATATATATTTCATCTAGTCCTAATTATAAGATTCAATTAACTTTTTTTAGAGAATCCTAAGAAAATTAATTATATTATTTTAAGTTATATTATTAATTATATGCTTTTTTTTTAGTTTTTTTAACTTTTCTGAAAATTTATTTTTCATTTTTATGTTATAATTCTTAAATATCACAAAAAAACTTTTTAGCCATTTCCCATTAAAAGTTACTTTTAAAAATTTCAACCAAGCATGTTTTATTTTTGCTCAAATAACTTATAAATAACTTCTGCAATCACTATTCCAATTTTTAAATATAAATCAAATTAACTAATCTTACTTTTACTCAATTTTACTTTAAAAAATACAATTATAAATAAGTTATTTTTATGATCTTTATTCTAAACACAATTTAAGATAACCCATGTTTTTAGAGAAAACATTGTATTAGTTTATCAATAAGGCAAGATGTTTCATAATCAGACTAGTGCCTTTTGAATCCTTGATCCACCACCACCTCGCCTTAAAGAGGTGGAGGTCGATGAAGAAAACGAGGATTGCATGACTGTTCAACTTTTGAGAATGTAAGTTCTTTTAGAATGTATTTAAAAAACTTACAGTGAGAATAAAAAGGGCTAGAGGAAAAAAACATAAAATTACAAAAAAGTCACGGGAGACATCGTACGTGATTAAGCAAAGACCCATGGTTGACAATGCCCCTTCATCAGATTTTTTTTTTTTAAAAAATCACCCTTTCTTATTTATCTGACATAATAATATTCTACTGATTGCCCATAAAAGCACTACCAACATTAATTATCACATTTATGGCCAGAAAAGGGGAGAAAAAAAATTAACGGTCTATAATAATCTTCATCATAATTTTTCTCTGGCATGAGAGAAAATAAGGGCTAATAATAACGAATAAGGATCCTCTGTTTAAGAGGAGGGACTCTTGTCACCCTATCCTTCATTAAAAAAAGGGATGAGATTCTCAAAACTAATATAGTGTGTGAGAGGGAAGTATAAGGGAGGTGCCAAGGAAAGGACACAGATGCAATAATAATAAAATTATTTCAATTAATTATCTGCCGTGCTATACTGACTTGTTCGACACATTGTCAATAGCTCTATGTGGCAAAGGTCCATAGGTCAATCTCGCTGTGCTGTTGTAATCTTGTGTGTGAGGACTCACGTACGCAGCACTGTGAGTGGACGATGAGGAGGATAGTAGGGTGGGCATCTGCAGATTCTGAACGACGTCGTTAATACAGTAACTCATTGAGCTGCGAAGCAACAAGACGATCCAGAGCCGCCCAGTTGGCGATCCTTCCGCCGTTAGATTCATCCATGTGATTAACGGTCGTGAAGGACCCTTCCATCTCGGGGATCATAGGGTGGTATACCTTGTTGATGGTATCAATATTATTATCATGATTATTCTCTAAGCTTGTGGATTTTGGACTTTCCAAGTTTGGGAGCTTCAAGAACCTTTCATTGTAGTTGCTAGAACTATTATGATCACCGCCATTATTATTGTTGAAACTTGACAGAGAGAATCTTCCATTATTGTTGCTGTAATTAGCTTCGTTCCCTTCCTTGGAACTTCTTCCCATTTGCTGAAATATCTGCTCTAAAGCTCCTTCGTCGTGGCAGTTATCAAACATGCTGTTGCTTGTTCTGCTGACTTCTCCGGTCATAATGGACGAAGCTGAAGGATAGTCTAGGGTTTTCAGATTATTGTTCTTCTTGAATATTCTGCACACCACCCATCCTTCTTCCTGGGCTCCATCTCCCATCACATTATTCGACACCTGAATTTTTTATATGGCACCAAGAAATTAAAAATCCCATAAGTTCTACCAATGCTAGAAGCACACATGGCAAACCCTATTATGCTTTTATGGATTAGCTTATGGGTTTTGATATCAGAGTGTTCGCAGAAGAAGTTTAATTCAAGTTAATAAAGTGAAATTCTTCACTTTCACTAATCATAAGGATATATACTAATTTCACAAAGAAGAGAGACTATATCTGTTAAGGTAAAAATGGCTTTTGCAGGTGAGTGGATTATATGGAATATGGAGGAGTTTGTTTGGGTAACATGTATACTTACGTTTTTGGAATCACTGGTGTTATCGTCCAAGCGATATTCGTGCATGATCCAATCAGATTTCTGGCCATGAGGGGCTCGGCCTTTGTAGAAGACGAGAGTCTTCCTCATTCCGATCCTCTTCCCGTGGCTGTATATCACCTTATCCCGGCCGGTGGCTTTCCAGAATCCGGTGGCCGTGGCTCGGTTGGTTCGCGTTCCGGTGGGGTACTTCTTGTCTTTGTGGCTGAAGAAGTACCAATCGTTTTGCGGTGTGGTTCCTATCTTACACTTCTCTGGCAAGACGTACAAACCCAAAAATCCATCTTAACATAAAAAGCGAAGAGAGAAGAAGAAGAAAAAGATCGTTAATAAAGCATTACGTACCTGGAATATCCCATGGTTCGAGCTTGTTTAGATCCACGTCAGGAATAACATCGAGGTCAATCTTCTCGTAGGAGACCTTCTTCCTCAAGTAGTACTGCAAAAGCTCTTCTTCGGTGGGGTGGAATCTAAAGCCAGGAGGGACCTGAGATTGTCCATTAACAGAGATACTCATGCTTTCCGGCATTCAGGTGACGAGAAACCAGAAGAGATAGATAGATCGAGAGAGAGAGAGAGAGGTTGGTTCAGTTAGGAAGAGGGTTTTGAAGTGTCAGCTCGAAATTTTCTGGGGACCGAAGCAGTCGAGAGAGAACATTAAGGGAAGATAAAAGAAGGAAGGAAAAGGGAAGATAATGAGGTGGTGTACTGGAATTCATGGAACAAGACTATATATAGGTGGCGTGACACAGAAATTAAAGGACCAAAAGGTCCACGAGGAAAATTTTTAAAAATTTATTAATCAAATACTATACCGCAATTCCTTTGCATTAATTATTGATTAATACTTTAATATATACTTTCTACCTTCCACTGAGTGTCTCCATCACGACATTTATAATTACAAGTGCTTAACGGAACAGATGGGTATTGTGGGTGAGAACCTTTAATTTTTATTCCTTTCGGTCCTAAATATAAGATTAAGCTGATTTCTTTTGAAAAAATTAGATAAAGGTAAATAAATTACTTAATCATATCTAGTGCATTATTATATTATATATCAGTAGTACTACATAAATGTCTATATATAACGATTGTTTTTCTTTATATATATGACTGTTTTTAACTGTCATATATTGTCTTATATATATGGCGGTTCAACAACCATTTTTTTTTTTTCATATATGGTGGTTTTCCATTAAGGACCGTTATGTGTGTCTCACTTGTATATGATGGTTGTTTTTGACTAACAACAATATATACATATATATATATATGTATATATGAGAGTTTTTCATAAACAACCACATAGTATTCCTTGTGTTTGAAACACAACAACTGCCGAAGTTTATTTTTGGTGATAATTCATACTCATCCGGCAAACAAGTTCATCTAGATCCTCTTCTGCATCCATCCATCCATGACGGTATACTTTAATTTCTCTTGAGTATGCAGGAATATTAATTCTTCTTCCCACCATTTTGCAAGAACTTGTAGGTGACAAGTAGTATATATAACAATGAGTTGAAAATTGAGAAAAGTAAACCATAATGACAGACGGTGTAGAAGAGGATGTGAAAAAAGTTGTTTGCCCGTTAGAGGATTATGAATTATCTCCAAAAAAGGGCTTTGGCAGATGTTGTGTCTGAAATAGATATATATATATATTTATGCATGTATATGTACAAGATGATTATATATATGGATATTAAAACTAACCTAGAGCTAGATTAAAGCAATCTATAAGCATGGATATCATTTAAAGAACGTAACAAAGCAATAATAATAGGAAGAAATAATTTAAGTTAATTAATTTCTCTAGTTTTTCCATTTATCTTCCCCACTCTCATTAAGCTGTGGCATTCAATAGAACAAGGGGACATTATATATAATTCTAAATGCCCAAATAAAGTTAATAATAGTGACAAAAATCAATAGAGGAACTAGAGCAGGGTTCATATATTTAATTTACCTAATTTTGTGTAAGCATCAGTTTACAGTCTAACGATATATATTCATAGAACTTGGAAAGCTGAAAGAAATGAAAGAATTTCTTGGAAATCTTACAAGATCCATTCATTCTTTTTTCTTTAAAAGATGGTAAAGAACAAGCTAAGTGAGCATTATTAATCAATAATGTTAGCAGATAAGAGAAAACAAGTACTGAATAACGGTCAATAGTTAATCAAATAAGGACCCTAAATCCTATATTAAAAACACCTAAAGCAACAAGATCAATCATTTTGGCCTATCAGAGAAACACGATATGCAAAGTATATATAATACAGCAAATAACATAGCAAGAATGAAGAGAAAATTTTGACTTTTTTATTCAAAGAACACAAAACCTATAATCTATTTAAACATTTCAACAATAAACTAACGATTTTGTATAAGAAAGTACACTAAAAGGAAGAAAGTATCCACTGTTATTCTATTCATCACAACAAAACTTGCAAAGATTGAAGAACACCAACAAAGAACACAAAATCATCCACTGACAGACGGGTTTACAGACATCAGAAGGAGGAGAATCATGATTTCAGCAACAATGGAAAGGAAAATGAAAGTAAGGACATCGAAAAACAATGGCGAGAGGATGTTTGACGAGAGTGCGACGAAGAGGTTGTGGGCTGATATTTTAAAAATAGGGTTTAGAGATTTCAGTTTATAAATACATATTTATGACGGTTGTTAATAAAAAACTGTTATATATAGGATATATAGCGGTTGTTTCAAGAAAAACCTAACATATAATTGCTGTCTATATATTGCAATTATAGATAAACCACAATATATTTATTTCTGATATATGTTGTTCGTTTAATAAACCGTTATATATGTCAAGGCGGATTGTTGATTTAAATTCTACTTTTTCATATATAATAGTTTTTTAAAAACCGCCGTATATGTTTTACATATATATGGCGTTGCTTTTTAAAATTGTCATATATGTCAAGAGTGGGCGTCTATTTAATTCCTGCCTCTCTATATATATCGATGTTTTCAATAACTGAGATATATGGAGTATCATATATACATAAAATATGTGGTAGTCCGGTTTATAAGTTAAGCAAAATAATTTAAAAAAAGAATAATTTAAATGCTTTAAAGTAATTTAATTGACTTTTTTAGGATTATCTAAAAAATTCAACTGAGTTTTATATTTAAAATCAGAGGTAGTATTTATTAATATACCTCCAAGGTCTAAATAGCGGAAACATTCTTACAAGATTGTTTATATTCATCCATCATATTTTGAACTTGATTGCTACCAAATCGTAATGCACTAATAATAAGGAAAAATAGTAGTAAAAATATTTGTCATTGATTTTTTGTCTCGGTTGATATGAGAGTGTATAGCAGCGCGGCCCAATCATAAGTAATTATGTAGATATTCATATATTTATTTTTTGGGCAAAATGAATATAGATGCTAAGCAATTATGTTTTGTTTATACCAATGAGTTTAGGTCTATCAGAATGGGTTAGTCCCTCCAAACAAAGTAAACAAAGGTTTGAATCTCTACTAAAATAGTGCCCATATCTACGTCTGACGCTACCTCAAATAGAATATATTATTTTCAATAAAAGAATACATGTTACTTAAAAAAAAGCGCATGTTCTGTGCTTTGAGACAATATGAGCAAATTGTTACGGGTATTCAAAGGAAAAGAGTATGTGTACTAATTACCAAAGGAAAGAAAGTTTTGCATGAAAATGATAAATAAAGGAACAATGTCGCCCTATAAACATAAAATAGATAAATAATAATAATGTCAACTGTTAATATGTTTAATGATGAGGGACCACATTGCTATTTTTAACACTTTCAAAGTAAAATTACTTTTTAAAATTTTTTTGGATATTATCCCAATGAAAAATAGTACCACTGCAGTAGGAAAAAGGGGAAAAAAAATAGTAGAGTCAGTTTGAGAGAGAACCGATTTTCCTACTAAGCACTTTGTTTAGTAGGAAGAACTAATCAAATGTGGGCCATCCAGATCATCCAATATTAAATGGTTCATATTTAAGTTTTTTCAAAATAATGATTTTTTAAATGAGAAATTGTTTTTTTTAAAATAATAGTTCAAAGATTACCTTTATTTAGATTCTTTGCCCATTAAAATAATTTTTTTTAAAGAAATGAATGTTTCAAAAACAAATCTGGACAATCAAATCATATTTAAATTGTCCATATCTGATTAACTCTCTCTATTAAGCTATTTATTTAGTAGGAAAACTATTTATGGTTGGGCGGGTGGGGCTCAAATGTACCCAACTATACGAGTATCACATAAAAGGCTTGCATGGGAAATTAGAGTTGGGTAGGGGAGGGAGCACACGCATATCTTAAACTACCAAACCATACACACCTTATGTGATTTAAAATTTTGGAGAGTTGGGGATCTAAAACTTTTCATCCCCTCCCCTCCCCCTAAATATTTCTATTTTTTGCTCTCCTTTAAATTGGAGGTGTTTATAAATGAACTAAAATTTTATACACTATTTTGCTCTTATAATTTGTGTGATATTTCAAAATACCTATGATAAAAAAATATAATGATAGATAGAAAATATTATTATTAAAATATTGAATACACAATAAATATAAAATAAAAATATATCATTATTCAAAAATTGTTATAAGTAAAAAATATGTTATTGAAAAATTAATTTACTATAAAAATATATTTTTATGAATATATTATTAAATCATAATTATAACATATCCTATTATAATTTTAACTACACACTACTATAGAAAAGGGCATTAATCATTGTTATTTTCAATCATACATTATGATTCTGAATCATTGTGCATGGTCGCGTTATATAATCTTTGTTATATAACTGTTTTGACTTGTGATGTATTTAGAAACATATATAATGGTTTTTTGTTTTCTAAAAGTTTACATGAGTTGGGTTCTAGAGGCTCCCTAGGGCTAAAGCATATCTTCCATCTTAAAGAGAGCTTACAAAAATACTTATAGATCACCAACTAACAATATTTTTACATCAATGGAACTTGCACCCACAACTTTATAGTTATAAGCAAGGTTCAGAAACTCGAACCGGTCACTAAATCGATCAGAAAATTGGGTCAAGGGTTAGTGGGTCAGACCGGAGTCAACCCGGAGCCAGACCGGTGAAGGGTAAAAAATTGAGAGATAATGCAATTATTATGAGACCAACTAAAATTTCAAATATTATATATAATTCGATTGCTTTCATAATTCATATACCCCCATTTACACTTAAATTTCAGCATTTGTAATCAATACTTACAAAATAGTCCTTCTAGCAAAATACCAAAAACAGGTATATGATAACAAAA
>JBAGKO010040196.1:0-10238 GCA_037177275.1 Acacia concinna | reverse complement strand
ATCATGGTTAACTCATCTAAATCAATTATTATATTTATCTATTATAATATATTTATTAAATATGGTTATATGGAAGAAAATTTTACAGTATGTGTATAGAAATTATACATTCAAATGTTCCTAATAATATATCCTATTTTTACATATTATTATATTTTTGCGTGTGTGATAATTCAAAGGACAAATTAAAATATGGGAGTGATATATAAATAATTTGTTTAGGAGAAATTTATCCCTCTTCAGGTGATTTAGTGTTACTGAGTTCCTACTTATCGAAAAAAAAAAAGTGTTACTGAGTTCCTTTCCTTCTCTCTTTTTACCTTTTGATTTTTGGCCAACCTTCTCTCTCCTTCCCATTAATGCGTTAATGCAGTCCTTAACTCATGGTTTCTAATTAATCTTTTTAGATGAGTAGGAAGAGCTAAGGGTAAGCAAATCAAGACTGAAACCGAGCATCGAACAAAACCAAACCCAATTCGATTTTCCGTCTTTGGTTTTTTTTTTCTGATTTTTAAATAAGGCATATTTCAATTTTCGGTGTAGTTATTGTGAAAGTAATTCGGTTTTAACTAGTAAACCGAATTTTGACTGAAACTATGTCATTTTGAGTAAAGAAATATCCAATTTTTACCACCAAGCTTATAGTCACTGACCCACCTTTGACAAGGCTTAAGCCCAACCTAAGGAAACCCTACTCCCCTCCCTCAATCACCCCTCTCTCAATCACAGACTCTCTACGCTCCATGTCTGCCCTCTTCACCTCACAAGTTATGAAGTTCACCATAACATTTTGGCCTTCCCTTAATCTCTCTCAACTCTCACCTCCTGTGAAGGTTGCATATATACTCTTTACTCTCACTTCACATGGCCACCCCCTCCTCGACATATTCAGTCTAGTATGACTGCTTGCCTCCTCACTTCACAAGTCTGCATCTCGGATTTGCTTCTTCTGTCTGCATCTCAGATTTGCTTCTTCAATATGCATCTTAGATCTGCTTATCATATCTGCATCACCAATCTGCTTTTTAAATCACCATCTACATCTTTGATCTGATTCTTCCTTACCGTCTTGCCATCTCAACTCTTAACCTCATCTTGCAAACTCTCACTTGGGTGAGTTGCTTGGCCTCCTTATGTACTTTATTTTGATAGGAAGCATTGCTTGATCTTACTTCTTTCACTAAGAAAAAAAAATCTCATTTCTTGCTTTGTTTTGTATATGATGTGGGTCTAATGTTTATTTCCATCCGGCATGGTTAATCTTGTGCGTTTGCCTTCCTCTGGGATAATTGTTTTCTTTATGTGAAATGATTCTGATGTGGGTTTACGGGTGATTTTAACAAAAACATTGTTCTTGTAGCTTTTTTAGAAAGTTTTCGAATGTGGGTTTAATGTTGATTGCTAAATGAAAAAGATTGTCTTTCATCAGGCTTTAGGTTTTAGAAACTTTCTCAATTTTCATCCTAATATTATATTTAGGGTGTGTTTGGTTCAACTAAGGTTAGGTTATGTGATGTTTATTAAAGTTAGTTACGGGAGGTTATAAACTTGTTTGGTTCAAAAAGAGGGGAGGTTATGTTTGGTTTCTTATTTGGTTCAAGAAGGGTAGGTTAGGGGAGTTAATTTTAATTGGACAAATATGCCCTTATCTATTTATTTACATTTTTAAATGTTTATTGATTTTATATGTTATTTTATTAATTCTGAGGTTACCAAATGGGTGCAAAAGTCATAGTGCTATATCAAGGTTAAATAACAGTCGTCCAAGTCGCAACTTGGAGAGAAGGAGACACATCCAAGTCACGACCTGAGAATTGGTAGCTGGACTAGTGGAGGAACAGAGTGTAGAAAATTAGAGGAGGAAGAAAGGAATTTTAGCTGAGGGCACCTATAGAATAACAAACAATTGACATGGGTAGTTTGGTCAAGATAAAACAAAAGTTTTCTCTCACCTCACAAAACTCCAAATTTTGAAGGTTGACAACCTAGGTTAGGTTCCCACTAAAAGACAAAATATTTTTACCTCACCTAACCTTCCCTACTCCAAACCAAATAAGGTTTTTTAACCTTTAAACCTCACCTCACTCAACTTAACCTAAACAACCCCCCAACCAAACACACCCTTAGGGTATGGCAAAGTGAGTTAGATCCAACTTTGAAGTTGGGGGGCAGTTTGGGCGGATATATAGGATGGGCTGAAACTTGAAGGGATTAGCATCCTGGGCCGGCCCACTTTGCAAAGATTCGTGTGGATACGACATGAGTCTAAAATATTACAAATTTACAATATTGTACATTTGTGGTGGTGCACATCTCTCCCTATGGTACGTGACTTAAATTTTGATTGATTGAGAGAACGATTGGGATAGAGAAAATGATTGAGATTGAGATTGGATAATTAAATTATGTTTGGTAGCAAGTAATATTGAGTAAGAATATTATCATTAATTTATTTTATAATATAACATAATTTATAAAAATACAATAACATTCTTTTTTAACCCCAAATTTTGTAATCCCATCTTTTTTTGCAACCAGTCTTTCCAATATTTGAGGGTTTGATATTATTTTTAGATTTTATTTTTTATCTAACTTACAATATGATTGATTAATTGTGTAAAAAATGTAGGAAATTCTATATTTGCATAAGAGAACAAAAAAAATATTTTATATTTGGTATAG
The DNA here is from genome assembly GCA_037177275.1 of Acacia concinna. Taxonomy (NCBI): domain Eukaryota; kingdom Viridiplantae; phylum Streptophyta; class Magnoliopsida; order Fabales; family Fabaceae; genus Acacia; species Acacia concinna. The sequence continues at coordinate 7,556 of JBAGKO010040196.1, read as the reverse complement.
ATATCTAATCATATCAATTCAAATATAATCATAATATCTTATATTTATATTCCTAAGATAGATGCGATTTAAGTAAATATTAAATTATCAATGATATTTAATAAGTAAGGTTCAGATTTCATATATGTAAAAATTTAATATTTTTAAAAATATTAATAAAAAAAAGTAGATTTTTTAATTCACATATAACTAAATATATAGATGAGATTCTCAAAGATTATTCACCAAATTAAAAAGAAGAATTAATAGAAAAGTTTGACAGAAACAAAGATCGTAAACCCTACTCTACACGATGAGGAATTTCATGTTAACATAGAAGAAGAAAATATTAGAAAGAATGAGAGAAATAAGGGGTGAACGCTGTCGATAAAGATCGGAGATCAGAGAGGAAAGAAAATATGACTAATTAAAGACAGAGAAAGCGATAAGAGATGTGGTTGAAGATGAGTATGAAGAAGTGAGAGAAGTCGAGCGGTAATGCGCATAATGAGATGTGGATCCTTTAGTCTCAAAATTATTATAAATAGGGACAATTTTGTTCCAACATTTTTCAATCCATGTATTGCTTCGTCAATATCAAGGATGAGGGTGGTTTTACATCAATCCCACTTTTGTGGGATTCGCAATCCTTAGGGATTCCCTGTCCCTCTTACCAAACAATATAATTTATTTAATCCTTAACCCAATCACTATCCCTAACCTCAAATTCCGATATTAATTATAATGGCATATTGACTTTTTTAGGGAATTTAAAAAAAAAATAAAAAAAGCTAATTACATTACTTTAAAACGTTATAATTTGTCTTTTTTTTTTAAATTATGTTATTTAATTTATGAACTAATATACTATAATGTAATATATCACAATATATAATATGATTAAATAATGTAATTGACTTTTTTAAAATTTTTTTAAAATTCTTTAAAAAAATTAACAAGGTTTTATAATTAGGATAAGAGAAATATATGCCACAATTTGCACTGTGGAAGGTAGAGTGTACTGATAATGAAGGTGGGGACACCTTGAAGATTTACTATCCAAAATTATTATTGTCTTTCGGGGCTGCGACAGCAACATGTATGATATGTTGTTATTCAACCTCGTTTTTCATGTATAATGGAGATAGAGATGGCATAAGAAAGGGAGAGTATCGCAGTGATTAAAAAAAATTGATGGTTGCAAAGGCCGATATCAACGGGGTGAGAAAATCAATTAAAAAAAAATTGGGGCCCAAACCCAAAGGGAAATCAAGGTGTGCCGTGTGTGTTCGCATCCTCTCCCCATGTGCTTCACTTTGAATGATTTTTTTTTTTTTGGTGGCTACTCCCTTCAATTTGATCACCCCTTCAATTCGATCAATAAACTATTTTTTACATCGATAATAACCCAAAAATACCATATATGAATACAGATTGGCCCTACAATTTCCTTTTTCCCATTATATCCTCAAATTATTATCTCTCATATAGTATTATTTCTTATATGAATAAAATTGTTATTTCGTAGAGTGAAGTAATCTATGATGCTGAGATCACCCCCAACTCAATAATTCTTTCATCATTGGTGGTGGAATGGTGGATAGAGTTCCCACCAGCAACACTAGAAGAAAAGTTTTATCTTATTTAATCTATAAGACAATGTTATTAGAAATACTCTAGTTTCTGAAACTTAGACCAGTTACTAAATTAGTCGGGATACTGAGTCAAGAATTAGCAAGTTAGACCAAAGTCAAATTAGAGCTACCTTATGATAAAACTTGTAAGAAAGAGAAAATTTCATGATTATTAATATGAATTTATAATAAAAAAAGTAAAAAAAATTATTTTGTATATATAGTATATGTGGAAAAAAAAGAGAGTCCAAACCAGTTCAACTGTCGGACTGGACTAGGTTTCAGGCCAATTCAGCGGTCTAGGACTAACTTGGCCGGTGTTGTCTAGGTCTAAGAATAGTGATATATGAGAATGTGCACGCGCGCGTTTATTGCCATATTTCACGCACACACAAAACTATACATATATATTTCGAAAGTAAAATATATATACACCTGGAATTGAAATTACCATTTCTTTAAAACGGACTATGGATCTGTTAAAAAAGGGGGAAAGGCAATAACGTTCCAAGGACTAAACATATTAATAAAAAAGTTCTACCATTTTTGTCTCTAACCAAGAGGTCTCAAAGGACTTTTGGGATAATATGTCTAGAAGAGAAATGACCTACTTACCCCTGGTCATTAAAGAAGATGTCAAAAGAAAAGAGACATGTTAGAAGGAAAGAGAAATCCGTCTTTTCAGGCTAGTTCTCTGCACTCAGCTATGGAAATTTTAACAACTTATGAGGCCATGATAACAATCATATGTGCATGTTTTAATGACTTCGTAAGCACAATTTCACAGCTTCTTCTTTAAACCCCTCTCTCTAACTCTGTCTCTCTCTCTCTCTCTCTCTCTCTCTGCCACTATAAGATGAAGTCTCTTTCATCCCACTTTGTATGTCTTTTTTTCACCCCATTGAGGACACGAGGTCAACCCATTGGCCGGCCGGTCTTGATGTCGACTACACCCTCCTTCAGCTAGTCTCCATTTTCTCTCTCCTTATCTTCTTCCTAGTTGCCGCCGCTTTAGCCACTGCTATCATTAATGGAAAGATAGGTGTGGGGCTTATTAAGGGTGGGGGAGTTGCTTGCCGGTTCAACTTTGGGTAACCCCACCTGACCAGTCCACCAAGGATTAGTCTTGCTTCTCTTGAAACACACATAGGTTTAGAAAAAGAATATACGACTTAGAAAGAAGAAAGCAAAATTAGTGCTTGAGCTTTTGTAGCTAGGTTCGAGAAGGTTCAGTTGCTTCAGGCGATGTAGGGGATAGAGTCAATGATGAAGAGGTTCTTCTTCACATACAAGTTGTCAAATTGTGAAAACGTGCACATGTAATTTTCATCATGGCTTCATAAGTTGTTAAAATATCCAAGTGGATTTGTCATACCAAGCATTAAATGAAGTTGTTAAAACGTGCTTACAAAATTATTAAAACATGCATATGTGATTGTCATCACGGCCTCATAAGTTGTTAAAATATCCAAGTGGACTTGTCAAAACAAGCGTTAAACAAAGTTGTCAAAACGTGTACATGTGATTGTCATCATACCTTATAGTTGTTAAAATGTCTAGGTGGACTTATTATAACATGCATTACAAGTTGTCAAAGCATGAAAACGAAGTTGTTAAAATGTGCTTATGAAGTTGTCATAACAGCCTTATAAGTTATTAAATATCTATGTGGATTTTTCATAACAAGCATTAAAAAAAGTTGTCAAAACGTGTACAGGTGATTGCTATCAACATCTCATAAATTGTTAAAATATTCAGGTAGACTTGTCATAACAATCATTAAATGAAGTTGTCAAAATATGCTTATGAAGTTGTTAAAATGTGCACATGTGATTGTTATCACGATTTCATAAGTTGTTAAAATATCCAACTGAACTTGTCATAACAAGCATTAAATGAAGTTGTCAAAACGTGCATATGTGATTGTCATCACAGTCTCATAAGTTGTTAAAATATTCAGGTGGACTTGTCATAACAAGCATTAAACGAAGTTGTCAAAATGTGCACATGTGATTGTCGTCACAGCCTCATAAGGTTTTAAAATGTCCAAGTGGACTTGTTATAACATGCATTACAAGTTGTTAAAGCGTGAAAACGAAGTTGTCAAAATGTGCTTATAAAGTTATTAAAACATTCACATGTGATTATTACCATGACCTCATAAGTTATTAAAATATATAGGTGAATTTGTCATAACATGTATTATAAGTTGTCAAAGCGTGAAAACGAAGTTATCAAAATGTGTTTACGAAGTTGTCAAAACATTCACATTTGATTGTCATCATGGCCTCATGAGTTGTTAAAATGTCCAGTGGATTTGTCATAACATACAAGTTGTCGAAGTGTGAAACAAACTTGTGAAAATGTGCTTACAAAATTGTTAAGACGGGCATATGTGATTGTCATCATGGCCTCATAAGTTGTTAACATTTCTGTGGCTGAATGCAAAGAACCAGTGTGAAAATGCGCAAATTTCTCTTTCCTTCTGACATCTAATTTAATGACCGGTGGCAAGTAGGTCATTTATCTTCCAAACATATTATCCCAAAAGTTCCTTAAAACCTCTTGATTTGAGACAAAATTAGTGGAACTTTTTTATTAATATATTTGGTCTTTGAGACCTTATTAGGGACTTTGGAGTATGGATTTTGAGATTGGGAGAATTTTATTCAGAGACCACACAAGGCAATTAATTTAAATTCAGTCCCAAAACTTTCTAAAACATCAATTCAAATTGAAGGACCAATTTGAAATTAATTTTGTATGGTGCAATGACCAAATTACCCTTATATTTTCTTAAAATTAAATATTAAAAGAAATATTCCCATGCTGGAGCCCCGCCGATGGCCAATTGACCTCAAGCATGGATCCCACCGGAGGTGGCAAAAAAACTAATTTATAGTCAAGAGGGGAGTAGGGGTTCAAACCTCTCCCCCCCCAAAAAAAAGAGGAGCCTAGCCACTAGGGCTAGGCTTCCTCTTTGATATATATATATATACATGTTTAAATATATGTGTATTATAAGCCTTTACCCATTTATATTATGAAGAATAAGTGCATTGCATTTTACGAACATGTAAAAAGGTCTCGTGAACAAGTTCAATTTTTTGTATTAACAAGATAAATTAATTTAAATAATAATACTAATCATAATAATAATTAAAAAAACAAATGTCTTACATCCTATTTAGTTAATAGATTCAATATAATAAATTTAAGTCCCTACCCTGTTACATTCTGATGAACAAGTGTTTTGCACATCATGAACATGTAAAAAGGCCCCGTGAACAAGTTGAATATTTTTATCAATAAGAGAAATTCATTGAAAATAAAAATATTCGACTTGTGCACGGTAACATGTTCATGATTTATAACATAGTTGTTCAGCAAAATGTAAGTGAATAGCGATTTAAGTTTATTATAAATATATATATATATATATATATTGTGTTGTATATATTAACCAAATATGATGTAAGACATTTGCTTTTATTGTTATTATTATGCTTAGTATTATTATTATGTAAATTAATTTTACATGTTCGTGATGTACATCACATTTGTTCATTAGAATGTAAGTGAGTAGGGGTTTAAGTTTATTATAAAAAAAAACACACACACACACACACACTAATTCTCCTTTACATGACAACTTTAAATTCTTCTTGGGTCTCTCCCCATTCTTGGCATCAGATCCCTTCTCCCTCCTAGTATATTTTCATTGTAAAAAAAAAAAGATAATAGAATATTTTAGAGTAAAATCCATGATTAATTAAGCAATCAATACTTATAAGAAATTGATCCCATATTAATTCTTATAATATATACATACATATATATATTGTTCAATGGGCTATTTTACATGTTCTTGATGTGCAACACACTTGTTCATCAAAATGTTAATGGATATGGACTCAACTTTAATATACATATATTAATGTGTGTATATATCAAAGAGGAAGCCTAGACCATTCCTCCCTTGCCAGAAAAAAAATGATTTTTCTAGCCACCACCTTTGGTGGAACCCACGCCGAAGGTTAGCCTGTCGCTAGTGAGGCTCCAGAGGCAGAGCTCCAGCTGTGGGGCCCACCATAAATCATTATTTTAAATGTTTAATAAAAAAAGTAAGAACAATTTAATCATTTCACTATGTAAAATTAATTTTATATTAGCCTTTAGTACTAAATTGTTGTTTCAGAAAATTTTGGAGCCAATTTTAAATTAATTGGTTTATGCGGTCTCTCAATAAAATTGTCCCTTAAATCCACTTTAACATTATTAGGTATCATGAGGATATTACGTCATTTAGACCAATTTGTTTGGTATGAGAGAAATAGACGAGAGAAAAGGGAACATTTTAATGAGTTTGATTAAAAAAACAAAATAAGAAAAGTGAGGTTAAACATATAATATACGCAAGACTAGAAAAGAACAATATATTTAATTAATTAATTAATGTTTGGAAGCTTGAGGCAAAAGTTTGGCCTTCCATTATCTGCATTTGCTATCAATTCTTTATACTTTTTTTTCCCTTCAATTATTTATACATTAATACTATGTGCTTTTAACCTTCTAAACATGGAACTCAAATATATATCAAGCGTTTAAAAAAATTTGTAAGTCCTCCTCCAAATATAATATCTATCAATAAAATTAAAAAATTTAAAATTTATCATATATATGTTCTTTTTGTACAAAATTTTGAGAGGATTTATTAGTAATTACTCTCTTTTTTTCAGAGTAATGTATTAATAATTAACTCTATAGTTTTTCCAAAATTTGATGGATACACGCACGCACGCACACATCAATAATGCAGGAAGAGAGAAAACAAATGCTTGACGAAAAAGGTGATAATGGAAACAGTAAGAAGACAAACACGAAAATAAAGTAGAAAATCCAAAAAGGGACCAACAAATTAAAAGGGATCAGTATCACCACCACTGATACATTGAACGCATCATCTCATTTATCTCTAGTACTATTATATGTATCGAGACATTTGATTAAGTTCATTATATGCTATTGAAGCATTAACAACAGCATATGACTAACTATCCAATATTTAAATAAAGATCAAATATTGGTTAATCCAATTTATAGTTATTCTATCTTGCAGTTGTATTGAGTGGTTATTTTCTAAATCAATGTATGGGGAAGGAGGGAGTAATACAAACAACAACAAAGTCTTAACCCCATTAAGTGAGGTCGGCTACATGGATCGCATGACGCTATTGTGCTCTATAAAAAACTATATCTTTTGATATGTTATTGATCAAATGGTCCCTTTCTATAACTTTGTTGGATGTTCGTTTCGGCCTCCCCGATCTCTTTTTATAGGGCTCCAAATCGCTTAATCAATCCTTCTTACCAGTGCATCCAACAAGCTTCTTTGCACATGACCAAACTACCTAAAATGATTTTTTACCATTTTATCTATAATAGAAGCCACTCCCACTTATTTTGGATGTGATCATTACGAATCTTATTTAGTTTTGTATGGCTACACATTCATCTCAATATTCTCATCTCTACTATCTCATTTTATGTTCATGTTGTCCTTTTAATACTCAACACTCACTACCATATAACATTATTGGTCTTATGGCAGTGTGATAAAACTTCCCTTTTATTATATTCACAAATAACTCTAGTAGCTTTTCTATTTACACCATCCCACTTGAATTTTATTATTAACATCTCCCTCAATTTCACCATCTTGTTAAATAATTGATCTCAAATATTTAAATTTTGTCACTTGCAAAATAACATAGCCCCTAATTTAATTTCTACTTCACTTTTAAAGTGTCGTTTGTCAAAATTACAATGCATATATATTCTATTTTGCTCCTACTCAAATGAAAATCATTTCCCCTCCAAAGTGTGTCTCTAAGAAAAGGAGGGAGTAATGATTTCTAAAATTGCTGTCATGAAGAATAATTT
>JBAGKO010040175.1:0-10239 GCA_037177275.1 Acacia concinna | reverse complement strand
GACGTGTGTTCTTTGGATCATTGGTGAATTAGAATCAATATTTGTTTAGCGTTTCCTTGGAAATGTAGAAGTTGTGATTTGATGAATTTATTCTTCTGTGTTTGTAATGATCATTATTCTTTGCTGTAATTGCTTTTTAAATTTTTTGCTTTTGAGCTGCAAGTCTCAGTTTTGTACTAGACAATAAAGCTAGATTCAGATTTTTCAAATCAGAATACTCCTTACTTGCTTGATATAACATATATTTACCTAATTTATTTACATTAAAGAAGTTGGTTGAATAAGTTAATATGATATAGATATCTTAAAACACTTTAATAAGCATCTTCCTTAATCTTATTATTTACTCTCTTTTTTGATTATTGTTGAGGGATAATCAATAGAAGTAAATTAAGAAAAGATAGACAAATATATAAACTATACTATGTCTTATATTTATGATCAATATTAACCCCCAAATGTTGTCCTATAAAGTAATTGTTTTTCCACAATAAGCTCTTTCCAAATGTTCTATTTGCTGCTCATTTTAGTTAGTGTCATATCAATAATACACAAGAGAAAAGACATGATGGAGAATTTTTTTTAAGTACTCCTATGACATTGTCCTTCCTCTATTTCTATAACATAGTCAGGGAATTAATTTTTATTATAAATATAAGACATACTTTCTATATTTATTAAGATTTTCTTAATTTAACTCTCCCTCGATAACAATTCAATAGAAGAGTGATTGAGATAACTGAGGAAGATAATTAATATGTTTTAAAAAATACATTTTATATTTATTAACAGAACTAACTTTTTTAATTCAATCATATTAAATAAATATGTTTTATATTAAGAACTTTAAAGATTGATATATAATTTTTTTTCCCGGTTCAGTTTTTACATGTTTTCACCCTTCAAAATAAAACCAACTTACGCTTTTCGGCAATTAAATACTGAAACAACAATTATTATTATTATTATTATTATTATTAATAATATTATTATTATTATTTATTCACCTCGTTTGAATGGTTAATCAAGTCAAAACCCAGCTACTGTCATTTTACACAACTTTGAACACACAGTAGACTCATCCAAATCCTTATAGCATCAAAGGAAAGTGATTAATATCATAATATATTAGCATTTAAATATAAAGTCATCATTTTCAGAGAAGCCTTATATTTAGAATTGGAGGGAGTATATTTATAGAGTCAGTATATTTATACTAATAATATATTAATATTAACGGGTTGAAAATACATTTTATAAACTTAAAATTTAGGGGATTTTTTTTTTTGACCTGAAAATTTTAGGGGATTAAACATATGTATTAGCCTTTTATTTATTTCAAACATACTTCCCCCCATCACTTGCAATTTACAGTTCCAAATATATGCTTTTTTTTTCTTGGTCAACTGTTCCTCTTTTTTTTTGGGCCGGGCAACCGTTCCAAAAATTTATGCTTTAGGTAGTAAATAATCTTCTCTTTCATAACGACAGACCATAGGAATTTGGTTTAATGCTGATCACTTTAAATTCAATAAAATATTCCTTTAATTCAAAATTATTTTTGAAACCCAACAATTTAAATAATTCGAGAAAGGGAGAACTTAAAATTTATTTGCCTCAAAGTTTTACGATAACTGTTTTGATAAGTAATGGTAAATTGAACAAAAAAAAAATCTCAGAGTTAAACAGTTAGACTAAGCTTGAATTCTTGTTTGGATCTTTTTTTTTTTGGTCAAAAGAATTCTTGTTTGTACTTAATTAGTAAAACAAGTAATTTAGGAATTTTTTTTTACCTTTTTTGTCAAAATATATTTTCCCAAAATATATGGCTAAAGTTTTAAATGATCAAATCATAAAGATTAAATTGCAATGAGTCTGATTTTTAGTGTCCTAATTTTCTGTTGAGCATTGCTTTGTAACTGAAAAAAGAAATTGCATCGAAGTCAAAAATCAAGAAAGCTTGTTCAAAACTATAGAGATAAAACTGCATCTAAGATAAATGTCTAAAAACTGAGTTGAAACGAACATAACATAATAAGGGCAAACATATTAATTTTCTCTATAATATATAATCACTTATATTTTTCAATTTGTATTTACCTTGGGGGTTGTTTGGTATGAGGGAAGGGGAGGGGGGAAAAATTTTTAGGAGTTGAATTTAAAGAAATTGAAGAAGTTGGGTTATAAAATTTTAATAAAGAGAAAATATAATATTAAAAAGTATGAAAAAACAATTTAAAACTTTTAACCTTACTTTTTTCATTTTTTAAAATTTAACTTATAAAATATTTTCCTCTTCTCCCCTCCCCTGCCCTCCAAATCCCTCATATCAAACCAACTTTAAAGTTTTGGTTCGTGGCCAAAACCAAACGTTTTATGGTTCAATAAAAAGAAATGGGAATGGCCTAAACCAGTGATCCGATGAAATCCCTAATGGCGCGGCTTCATGATCTGATTTCAATGTGTGTGTAAAGATTGGAAAAGTTTCATACAAAACCCATCTTTTATCGCCGATCACCTTCAGCTGCATCATTTAAACATGTTCCTAGAACAAGTACTGATTCTTTTTACTTTGATGACTGCGTGACAGGATTTGGGTTCAGTCCAATTGTTAATGATTATAAGATAGTAAGAACTGACCACAAAGAATTGTAAAAAAAATCTCATGGCACATTTCTCTATTGAAGAGGATCTTATATTAAATCTGATTTTGAAATGACCTTCTTACCTCTATTGATTAAAAAAGAAAAAAAGAAAAGAAAACATATGAGTTTTCGCACATTATAGGTGCAATAATGTATTTTTCACTTAATTACTCTCCATTAATCACTCTTAGCAATTTGGTTTTGTGTTCATGATTATATTTTGTAATCTGGTTTACATTTTGTAATCTGGTTTAAATGATGTAATAATATGCATTGAATGAATGAGTTCTGGCTTCATAATCATCTCCATTAAATGATGTAATCAAGATTACATTTTGTAATCTGGTTTACATTATTTAAGCCTAACCAAACGCTGTAATTGATATATTGCTGGATTATATGTAATTATCTCTTATGTAATTGAACCAAACGAACTATCAGAGTTAACACTAACCACTCTAGACCCTCTTATAAATCCTTTTTAATTAATTATCACATACTCAGGAGAGTGAATTAAACTAAATTAAATTTATAGCCATTATGATTCTCAATCAGAAATTGCTCCAAATAATCCGGAATCGCAAGTTCTTCATAACGTCTCTACTTTACAGTCTTTCCCAATTGTTTCAAATCAGCAGCATATTCTTGCCGAACAATATCATGCCACGCCATCTTCTCCTGACTATCACCCATTCATTCAATTATCACCTCCATCCAATAAAAGGTTTGCCTCTTGAATCCATTCACTTGCTAAAACAAAAAAATTGAAGAATAAATGATTACATTTTCTTTTTTTGAGGATAAGTTAAGAATGAATAATCTGGGATGGGTTGAATCATTAACTTTACCCCGTTTTGTATTATTTATTTTCCTAGTTAGGGAGATCAAATGTTTAGTTGTTTTTTAAATTATTTTTGTGCGTCTCTTATAGGCAAAAGATATCAAGCAACCAATGCAAATATAACAACAAAAAATGTCTAAAACAGTAAGTATCTTTAATTTATAAGTATGTGTGAATATATAATCATATTATTAATTATATTTTTTGTATTATTAATCTATGTGACTTTTTTATATTCGTTATAGTTGCTGTGAAAGTTTTGCTTCTGGACAAAATTGTGGGGGTCAAGATTGTTTCAACAAATGGGAATATGAAAGGACAATGATAATGGAGAAAAGGAATACAATCCCATCACATAATCCCTCTGCATTTGTAAGTTTTCAACTTGATCCCTTTTGTTGGTGTCATTGAGATAATAGATGTCGTTTATAGTCTATTTGTTTATATTTCTATATATATGGAACGTTTTAAAATCATCATATAATAATTTAGAAATTGCAATAGAAAAGAAAAAGGGAGGTTTGTGATGATTTTGAAATATTTTATGGCTTATATAAGATATGACAAATTACTGCACATGATTTAGCTTCTTTGAACTTATTATCTTAATGATTTCATTAACTTGTGCTCTCTCTATAGGGCAAAATTATCGATGAAGGAAAACCTAGAATAAGTTGTCAATGCATAAAGATAAAATGTTCAAAAAAAAAGGAAAAATGGCAATAGAGTCCTAAGGAACATACATAATTACTAAAAAGTTATAAGGTCCCAAGAGAAAATTAACAACTTAATAGGCGGAATTGACAACTTAATTAATTAGTAGGCTCAATTTATAACTTTGATATCCAGTTTTGACAACTCCGTTCCAACATTTTAACAAAGCACATGTGATAATTGTGAAAATGTTTGAATGGAGTTATAAAAACAATATAATTTCAAAAAAAATAATAAATTTTAATGTTTTAAAATAATGTAATTAGATTTTTTAAGATTTTTTTAAAAAATTAACGAGCTCTTATAAGTAGAACTAGATGGAGTATTTTATTTTTAAAATAGAAAAGAGACAAACAGAATAGAGGTATATGCTTTCGAAGATTGTGGCTCCCCTTTATACCTCGCGTCGGCCTGGCCCTCACGTCACATTTGCGCTTGCTATCTTCCGGATATATTTAATTATTACTACATAACAAAAGTGTACAAAGATGGAGCACGGACTTATAGGAAGTAGTGAGTTGATTCCTGTTAAATAAAAGAAAAGACAGAATTTGAATTATATCTCGTTCATTTATTTTGGAGATATTCGCGTGAAATCAATATAATAAATATATAGATACGTAGTAATTATGTATATATGTGCGCACAGGTACGTAACTGGGTTGTTGATATATAGAAGGAGGCTGAATCTATTATTGGGAATTGGGCCAGCTGTGGCGGGTTGTTGATATATAGAAGGAAGCTGAATCTAGTATTGGGAATTGGGCCAGCTGTGGGCTAACAAGCTGGCTCGACTAGGCTGGCAAAAGCCTATTTAGGTTGGCTGGCAGGTTAATTTTTTTTTATAAATTTTTTAGTTTCTTAATATTTATAACTTGTTTTTATTTTCACTTTTTTTTTTTTCAACTATTCATATCACGTTCTATTTCTTTTATATATTTGTATTATACAACTATTTTTCTTTCACTCACTCATATCACAAAAATATATAAATTTCTCTCTTTTAAATTTAATAACAGTAAATCAAATAAATATAATATGAAAATAATAATGTCACATAAAAAGTATGAAAATATTGTTAAAAACAACATTAAAGATAAGGAGATAAGATTATTTGACTTAAATAAGTAGGTTAAAATTGTAAGAATGATTAAAAAAAAACAAAATTAAACAGGTCAACTCACCAGCCTGAGCCCGCAAAAAATTGGGCCCGTTTTACCGGCCCTAGCTGAATCCAAGAAATTGGGAGATAATGACTTTTAATATTCACAGTTAGCTAACATTGCCTGACTTTGAAATACACAAACATTTCAACTGTCTTTTGCACGAACCTCCTCTCTATTTCTCTGGCCACGCGCTCTCTCTCTCTCTCTCTCTCTATGCCTCATACTACACCACTAATGGGCCATCATTGCAACAAAAACCTTTCTACCGCTGACAATGAAACCTCCCAACCAGACTCTCACCACAAACCTCCTCATTCTGTTTCCTCGCCCCACTCTTCTATCCATTCGGTCTCCAGAGCCACCCATGCTAACCATACCCACTGTAGCTACGCCACTTTCTACTATGCCAGTCCCTTTAACAGCCCCTCTCGCCGTCTCCGAGTGGGACTCCCGACAAGAAATTTCGATGGCCTCTACCGCCTCCACGCCAATGAAGCCGATCATGGCGGCAATACTGAAATGGCAGGGGAAGGCTCAGCTTAAGGAGGGGTCCATAATAGAGGAGCAAGAAGAAAGTCAAGCTGGCGAGAGGCCGTTGGCTAAGCGCTTTGGGTTTGCCAAGAATATTGGCGCCAGATATGAGTTAGGGAAAGAAGTAGGACAAGGACACTTTGGTCATACTCACTTCGCCAAAGCTAGAAAGGGAGGGCTTAAAGGGCAATTTGTAGTAGTGAAAATAATATCCAAAGCTAAGGTGAGATTGTGTTGGATCATAAAAACATATGAAGTCAAGCCAAACATTTTTAGCAACAGCTGGTATTTTATTTGACTCCTAGTAATTTTTTCCCCGTGATTGTTTTTGCACTATTTTTACGTGTGGCTGGCAAGCATTAGTAGTGAATGTATCGTTTTCTTACGTACTGCAAAATATGGAAATTCATGGTCATTCTTCCTGAAAATAAAAACACATATTGAAAAAATCTTCCATAGCCCCTAAGGTATAGTAGATGTGGTCCAAGGTTATTTTCTAGTGTAAAGCATAAAATTTCCGGTTGTTTGGCCAATTCATGTTAATGCCATTTTCTAAGCTAATAATGGTGAGGACTGAGAATGGAGATCATATTCATCTCCAAGCTCCAACCTGATCAGTTTTGCTTGTCGAAGTTGATTGTGATTATTGATTGTCGGATTCCCAAATGGCAGATGACAACAGCCATAGCAATTGAAGATGTACGGAGGGAAGTGAAAATGTTGAAAGCCTTACTTGTCATAAAAATGTAATCAAGTTTCTTGATGCATTTGAGGATGCCAATAACGTCTACGTAGTGATGGAGTATGTGCTTATTCAAAATCTCTACAAAGTTTGCTTTCGGTGTTGACAAGATTTTCTCACATATCTGTTTTCATGTTACTAAAGCAATGAGGATATAACGTGTTCTTGTTCTCACCAGTTTGTGTGATGGAGGAGAACTACTTGATGGAATTCTTTCAAGGTAAAATTGAATTCATTTGCATTATTAACTGCGCCTTTATTTCCTGACAGAAGCTTGCTTTTGAATATATGGCATGAGTCTAATTGGCACTCATTTGATTTTGATGTGTTTTTCAAGAGGGGGAAGATACACAGGAGAAGATGCTAAAGCTATTCTTGTACAAGCTCTAAAAGTAATGGCCTATTGTCATCTTCAAGGAGTTGTCCATCGTGATCTAAAACCAGAGGTATGATGTTTTGAACAAAATAGAGTCAGCCAGCCAAGCCTTTAGATGGATAAACAATATTTTAGTTCTTGTATATTTGTCTATTGGCTCTCAAATGTCTGTATTATAACTTGTCACAAAAGATGATGATGCTCTAATGAAGGTTATTGACTTTGGTTTATCTGATTTTGTTAGAACAGGTAACGACCTATTATAGCATGGAACACTATAACATTGCATGTGCAAGTTTTGTATAATAATCAAATTCCTCATAGTGGTTGAAGAATGTCATAACAGTAAATAATCTTCAAGTTCCGTCACCAGCCCTGCTTTTGATTATATAAGTTTGCATTTAGGAGCCTTTTTATATTGTAATTAAAGAGATGCATCCAAGATCATGGTGCTTATTATTTCTTGTTTTATTATTGTCTCCATTTTTCAAAATGTCTCTTCCCCACTTACACTTTCACAGTCTACTCGCGATAATGAATTATCCAGATCAACGCCTGAGCGATGTTGTTGGGAGTGCTTACTATGTTGCACCTGAAGTGCTCCATAGATCTTACAGTGTTGAAGCAGATTTATGTAGTATTGGGCTTATAAAATACATATTATTATGTGGAAGCAGACCATTCTGGGCATAGACCGAAAGGTTCTTGATTCAGAGAGGTCTGCTTCCACATAATAATATGTATGTTATAACCCCAATATTCCATAAATTAAATAAACAAACAAGCAAGAAATATGGATGATAAGAAAATACAAAGAACAGGTGGCAGACAATGTAAATAAAGACCAGTTTAGCCAAAACACTTTCCCACCCAAAGATAAATGGGGTGTAACACTCTCATTCACTGAAAAGACATTAATGACCTATACATTTATTGCCCCACACCATGCATCCAAGAAAGGCAAGAAAATGATCAGGGTTGACTACAACCAACCACAATGAAACGATTTCCAGTAATATTTTGAAAAATAAAAAAAATTCAAATTAAGAAAAGTCTAAAAACCATATAAATTTCGCAACTTGTAATAAATCTTGGATGACGAGTCATATTTTTTTAAATTCAGTTTCCTAACTCATGTGTTCTAGCAGGGACTATTAAATTAAAAAGTTTTCACATTTTACTTCTCTATCTACCCTTTTTATAACTGGCCATTGTCGTAAAGTTTAAAAAAAAAATCTAAAAATCATATAACTTCCTAAAACTACACATAATTTAGAGATGTTTACTTTTTCTTTTTGGAAAATCCTAATTAAATCCCTCTAAAATAGTAAAATCCAAATTTAGGTCTACACTTTTAACAAATTATTAATCAAGTCGTGAGGCCTAATTATAAATTTTAGAATGTTGTTGAAAGACTATAATACCCCTATTTAAGTTAAAAATGAATATTTTTAATCTAGAAAAAATTAATCATTTAGTCTTTATATTTTCACCTCAATTATGACTCAATCTTTTTAAGTTTAACTTGTTATGAATCAATCTTATTGGTTTAACTTGTTATGACTCGGCCCTTATAAATTATTAAAGCTGGCCAGTCCTCCAAAATTCGTCTATGTGACAAAAAAGAGGTTTGACCCTGGTGATAGAAGCTGAGGTGTCATCTTGATAAGCTCTAGATCAGAATTCATGTTAACGAGAAGAGAGAGAGAGAGAGTGAAGCAAGAAGACGAGACAAGGGGAGAGACAGAAATAGTGAAAGAAGAAGACGAGGCTGGGGATGGAAGGGGAGTGAAGAAGGAAGACGACGAGACTGAGATTGCAAAGCTTGATGACAGATTTCATATTTGTAATCACGAAGGTCCTCGGCAGGAGCGCAAGGGTGAGGATTTCAAAATCAATCCCTTCTCTTTTATTCTGTTTTCTAATCCTTCTGGTAGCCATTCTTTATTCCTTACGTCTTCGTCTTCCTTGCTTTAATTTATTTCACAGATAAATTCCACCCCTGATGCCTCTAATTAACCCAAAGCTATCTTCGTTGGTAAACGTTGTGGTGCTTCCAAAACATATGTACATTTCTATTTTTCGTTAGCCACTTCAGGCATTCAAGGTTAATGGTTGAAGCTGAAGCTCTATTTCCCTTGTTTGCTTTTCTTTCACTCTCATCTTCCTTCTTGCTCTATTCCCAATCTCGTCTTGTCTACTTGCTTCACACACACACTCTCTCTTCCTCTTAATATGATGTGAAGGTTACTGAGATGACACCTCAGCTTCTATTGTCGAGTCGAACCTCTTTTTTACCACATGGATGAGTTTTGGAGGACCGACTCCGTTTTAGTGATTTGTAAAGACTAAGTCATAATAAGTTAAAAGTATAGGGACAGTTAAACTTAAGGAACTGATTCACAATTGAGGAGAAAGTATATATATACGGAATAAATGGTTAATTTTCTTTTTAATATATATATTACCTTCCAATGCTGTTGCAATTCCAACAAAATTGAGATCCCAATGATTTCAATGATTCAAAGAAGTCTGACCTTAAGTTAACGGTATATGAGAATATATAGATTAAAAATATTCAATTTAACCATAAATAGGGGCATTATTTCAAAAGAATTTAATCAGGGCTCTCCCCTTTTTTCCCCAAAATTTCTTTCTACACTTGCGTAAGTTTCAGTTTTTAATTAAAAATAAAAATATTTAAAATCACGCGAACCATGTTGGATGTGACAAATTATCTTGTTGTATTTTTTTTTCCGATGGTGTACCTTTGGTCCATAAACTTACCAAGTCCTGGTATCTAGCCATAACTTGAGCTCTCGGATCCTGTGAGCCCGTGAACTAACTAGTTTAGGCGCCTCCAATCGAATAGGCCCGAAAAGTAACTACCTCTTTGAGGCACCCCAGGAGAGACAGCTCCCAACATTTAGTTGTTGTATTTTAAGTGTTCATACCACAAATTAAATGACATGCAAACTAAGTTCATATATAAATTTCTCATCAAGGTATGCGTCCAACTGAAGAGTGCTATGCAAATTTTAAAATTTGTGAATTATTCCTATTTGAAATTTTCTTTTAAGCTTTAAATTTCCTTCAACGTTATATTAAATTCCTATATATTATTTAAATTTAAAATTTAAAAATAATAAAAATTTGTTCTACTTAAGTTAATTGGTTGACTTAGTTGAATTTATCTTGACTTTTAGATTGCAAATTTAGAATTA
>JBAGKO010040164.1:0-10239 GCA_037177275.1 Acacia concinna | reverse complement strand
GTGGAAGTCTTATTTCCCCAACATCAAGTTAAGGTTTGACGATCAAATAAAACAAGTTCACTCCTCAAACTTACTAGACTACTTGCATGAACCCATTACAAGGAGACTCTAACTTCAACAATGACCTTATGTAGATACCCACATTCGAATGGAAAGCAGATACCGATTAACGACTCATATTCAAATGCAACAGCATATGCTCCAACTTCAACAACTCATATTCGAATGGAAAGCAGATACCCATTAACGACTGACGACATAACTTGCCATGGACACAACATACACTCACAAAACTTCATACTTGCCTTATTCTTTGACTATATTCACTCTGTCGTTCGTTTACCCTCCTTCCATTTCAGGTTTGGCGTGGAGTGGTTGCTCTCCTTTTCCTTTACTTATCTTCATGTGCATTGGTGTGACAGTGTGAAGAAGCTTTTCTGAATGTCAGGCCATTTGTGTGTGTGGAGTGTGCTTCTTCAATGTCATTTAACCCATTTGAATCACTGTTAAGACAGGGGTAAGAAAGACATTTTACACTAAGAATTAACTTCACTGCCCCTTGGGACTGATCTAATAATTCAGAAAGTTTTGGGGTTGTTTTTATATTAATTCTCTTATTTGGTTTTTGGCTGAAATTTCAAAAAAAAAAAAAAAGAGGACAACATTCAGGTGCGCTTCTACTATTTGATGACTTGAAGCTTCGCCGGAGGACAGGCGTTTGGTCCCCTCGCCTACAACTGAAAGAAATATGGGAAATTTACAATAAGGTCCCAAATAAAGGACTTTACGTCAAATAGGTCTCAAGAAATCGCTTATTTACAGTCAGGTCCCAATATTGTAAATTTCCGCTGCTGGGGTTGTAAATTACAACCTCATTTACAATCCTAGCAGCGCAATTAACAACTCCGGGGTTGTTAATTGGAACCTAGTAGTAATAAATTCTTAGAACCTGGGACCTGACTGTAAATACGCAATTTCACGAGACCTATTTAACGTAAAGTCCCTTATTTAAGACTTTATTATAAATTTCCCAAGAAATATCCATCTATATCCATTTTCTTATTCACGGTCCAACTCTCCACCAAATGTCATCATTGCTTACACAAGCTTTGGTCTATTTATAAGAGTTCGATTCTTCACGAAATGTGTATCTTTAGCTTAGTGAACTACCATCTTCTTATTGGAGTGGTCTGAAGCATCTTTTCCAACCCAACAATGGAGTTCGAGCTCCAAATTCTTTCACCTTCTGCAATCGTTTCCTTCTTCCTCTTCTCTTTCATGGTAGTTTGCATATTTTGGAGATCAAAATCCAAAAATTCAAAATTAAAGTTGCCTCCAGGGCCACCTAAGGTACCTATCCTGGAGAATATGCACCAGATTGGAGGTTTGCTTCATCAAACCCTAGCGAAATGGGCAAAGCAATATGGGCCCCTCATGCATCTAAAGCTTGGAGAACTTTCGATCATAGTGGTATTCTTCCAGATTTCCATTCTATCTGATTTACTTTCTTGACTATGGTTTTCTATAGGACTTAGTTTTACCATCAATATTTGTTTGTTTGGTTGCTGTTGATATGTAAAGCTTTTTTAAGCTTTACAACTAAAGTACGTAATACTGAGATGCTCTCTTGATTCTGCAATAGGTATCTTCTCCTGAAATGGCCAAACAAGTGATGAAAACCCATGATATCATCTTTGCAAATAGGCCTTGTTTTCTTGCTGCAGATATCGTCACTTATGGCTCCAAGTGCATGGGCTTCACTCCATATGGGAGCTATTTGAAGCAGATGAGGAAGATTTCCACTTTTGAGCTGCTAACGACCAAGCGTGTGGAATCTTTTCGGCCCATTCGTGAAGAAGAGGTTTCAAAACTTGTCAAGGAGATAGCTCTGAGTGAAGGGTCTGTAATCAATCTTACAAAGAAGATTCATTCTATGTCCTATGGCGTGACCGCTAGGATAGCTTTTGGTGCGAAACCTAAAGATCAAGAAGCTTTTATGGGAGTTATGAAGGAAGTTTCTAAGTTAGTAGGAGGGTTCTCTCTGGCTGATTTGTACCCTTCAATTGGAGTTCTTAAAGTTTTGACAGGTATAAGGTCTAAGGCTGAGAAGGTTCATCAGAAAATAGACAGGATACTTGGGAGCATATTAAGAGATCACAAAGATAGAGATGCACAGACAGAAGCAACCTATGAAAAAGCAGAAGATACAGTCGATGTCCTGTTGAGGCTTCAGAAGCAGAACAACCTTGAACATCCTCTGTCTGATGAAATGATCAAAGCAGCCATGATGGTTAGAATCTTGCTATTATGAATATCTGTATATATTTGATGCATAACTAGAGGAAAAAATATGACCAATCAAAGATTAATTGAGTGTAATTGTTTTTGAGAAATGAGTTGCATATAGGAACCTTGTTCATTCTTAATACTAGCTTTTAACATGGCGTGATACTTGAATGATTAGATGATAAATATGAGCTTGTGCTTAACCCTTTGGTGATCATTTTGAAGTGAAGTGTTGTGTGATTCATAGGTGCAAAAGTTGCTGCAAAAGGTTCAAGTGAAAATCGGTTTGGGTTTGGGAAAAAAATGAAACAGAAAATTGAAATTGTATAAAACACTCCAGAACATACTTTTATTAGGCTAGTATTTTATAAAGTGGAGTCATTAGGTCCATGCTAT
This sequence comes from Acacia concinna, assembly GCA_037177275.1. Classification (NCBI taxonomy): domain Eukaryota; kingdom Viridiplantae; phylum Streptophyta; class Magnoliopsida; order Fabales; family Fabaceae; genus Acacia; species Acacia concinna. Next base: position 7,557 of record JBAGKO010040164.1, on the reverse strand, counting down.
ATTTACTTTTTAGTCTACGACAATTCTAATTGCTTTCCAGCATTTATTTTCTCCATAGTAATCTAAATATACTTCTAAGTAGCACAAGAAATTAAACTTGGAAAAAAATTATTGGAGTGATGAAAGAAAGAAATCACATCTCGTGAATGTTTAGACTCTTGAATTTGAAACTCTCTTTTTGTCACTTCAAGTTAGAATTAGAATCATCAGTAGGCAGAAGCTACTGCTATAAGCAAATGTTGCAATTCTTTTAATGATAGTATATCTCACAGGACATATTTAGTGCTGGAAGTGGAACTTCATCAAAAACCATAGAGTGGGCATTGGCAGAGCTGGTAAGAAACCCAAGGGAGATGCAGAAAGCTCAAGCTGAGGTAAGAATGGTCTATGAAGAAAAAGGTTATGTAGATGAAGCAAGTCTTCATGAACTGAGGTACTTGAAGTCAGTCATCAAAGAAACATTGCGTCTGCACCCTCCGCTTCCATTGTTACTCCCAAGGGAATGCAGTGAGAGATGTGAGATTAATGGGTATGAGATTGCACCTAAAAGCAAGCTGATGGTTAATGTCTGGGCAATAGGGAGAGATCCTGAGAATTGGTTTGAAGCTGAGAAATTTTACCCAGAGAGATTCATTGGCAGCTCAGTGGATTTCAAAGGGGCAGATTTTCAGCTCATTCCGTTTGGTGCTGGAAGAAGGATGTGTCCTGGCATAGCATTTGGCGTTGCCAATGTTGAACTTACACTTGCAAATTTGCTGTTCCATTTTGATTGGAAGATGCCTAATGGAGAAAAGCCTGAAGATCTAGACATGGATGAATCCTTTGGCCTGTCCGTGATTAAAAAATATGATTTAGAACTGATTCCTGTAAAGTATGGCTCAACTGCAATTTAAGTACTTAACAGCAAAACTATCAGTACCCAACTCAAGTGATAAAGTTATGATGGAGTATGGTAAAGTTCTAAAGTTTAGCCTCGTAATATTTTGTGTGTATATTAATAAAATGTGCAATGAAGTAGTTCCTGTTTGTCATTGTCAAATGATATTGCATTTTCTATCTTTGATTTTTCCCTTGGGTTGTTGTTTATTCTCTTTTCAATTATTTGGTTAGTTGCTGAGATTTATCATGTCAAAACATAAAATATTACTCTAGTTTTTAAGATTTTGACAGTTTAGACATTAGTGTATGTTTGGATTAGCTTTTTAAGAATAACTTTTATGATTTATAATGTAAGTTTGCAAGAAGAATTTTATTTCGTGAGAATAACTTTTATAATTTATAAGATAAGTTTATGAGAGGAAATTTATCTCGACTTGTAGGGTTAAAAAAAAGGCTTCTGAAACTACAATTTCACTGTTATCCAAACAGCTCTAAATTGGCAAAAGGAAAGAGGAAGAATGATCTTAGGCATAATGCCAAGAGAATATTATAACACCTCAATAATTTAAAGCACATATTAAGTATTTCTAGGCACAACATAAAAATATTACAACGCATTTGATGATACTCCTCTGCTCGTATTTATAAGCCGGCGGTGTTTATTATTAATCTAGCATGTCATCAAATTTTTTAAGGTACAATTTTAGAGAAATAGCTCCCCAAATTTTAAAACCTCAAAAGGGATGTTAACATTTTAAAAAGATATTAAGGTACTATAGACCAAATTGCATTTTTCAAATTCGCTGACATGAACATTAGTGATTTTCGTAAAATGAGTAATGGTTTATGCAAGAAGAGTAATGGATTTCGCTAGTCCATGTTAGTCCGTATTCATCACTCTCTCTCTCCCTCAAAATTCGTTGATGTGAACAGTAGTGAATTTTCGCTATTTGAATAATAGTTTTCGCAAGAAAAGTAATGGTTTTCGCTACTTCGTGTTGATCATTTTTTCTCTCCCCTTCACTGACAGCACTGTTCATCTGACACTGACATTAACACTGTTCATCTGACAGAGGAGAGAGGGGAATCTACCTGTGACGTAAACAGTGTCAGATTTTCACCACTTGAGTAATGGTTTTTGCTATTTTATGCTGATCACTATTTATGTCAGCAAAATTTCAAAACCTCAATTTGATCCATGGTACCTTAATATCTTTTTAAAATGTTAACATCCCTTTTGGGGTTTTTGAATTTGGGGAGGTATTTTTCTGGAATTCTCCCATTTTTTAAATTAAAATACAATTTTATCTTTTATTTATTATTATATAAATTATTACTATTTTTGGAAAGTGTGTAGTTAAATAGGGATAAATTTGTAAAATTGTTAATTTTTAAAGTAGGGTTAATGAAATTTAAAGTTTCTTTCAGTGCCAAAGATATTGAAAGTTTTTATAAAGAGGAATAGATAAGTATATGATACAGAAGATGTGGGGTCTTCAATCCTCACGAGTCATTTGGCTAGCCACCCGAATTTGAAGTGTAGGGGAAATGAGAGAAAAATTTTATAAGTTGAATTAGAAAAAAAATTAAAGAATTAGGGTTAAAAGTTTTAAAGGTTAAGAGGCAAAAATGCTCATGAACCTTTTTTAGATGGGCATCAAGCACCATAAACTTTCGTGAGGTGTAAAAGTGCCTATAAATTTTTAAAAATAGGGCAAAAATGCCACAACCGTTAATTTACCCAAATGGTGTTACTTTTTAAGTTAGTGAGACCCACAACTTTATTTTGTTAAGGGGCAAAAATTCCTATGAAATTTTTTCATATGGGCATCCAGCATCATAAACTTTAGTGAGGTGCAAAAGTGCCTATGAACTTCTAGTCGATATTATCTCATCCTGATATTATCCAATTACAACTCCCTTTTCGTTCATAAATCTAAAATGGTTGGTAACTAGTAAAATAATGCTGGTGAAAAAAATTATGGAAAATCCCAGAACAAAACCAAGAAAATGTAAAAGAGACAATTCAGTGTACTGAAATGTAAAAATCCTAGATGAGTCATTTAATAGGAATTTGAAATTTTTTTACTCATATGGGATTTTTACATTCTTGAAAATTTTTAGAAATTACTTAAATACTTTTAGATTTTATTTTAATAAAAAAATCCCTAACCATTGCTAACCGCTGGAGCTTTGGTGCCGGTGGCAGGAGGTGACGACCGTTGCCACATAGCCGATGACCTTGCCTGCGGTCAATCACTACAACTCCGACACCAGTACATTTGTTAATATAAATATTGTAATTGTTAATATAGATAATCAAGTGTATAGACACTTTTGCACCTCACAGTAGTTGATGCCTATCTAAAAATTGTTCATAGATATTTTTGCCTCTTAACTCAAAAAAAAAAAAAAAAGTTGTGGATTTCACTAACTCAAAAAATAATGTTGTTTGAGGAAGTTAACGGTTGTAGCATTTTTACCCCATTTCTAAAAGTTCATTGGCACTTTTGCACTCTACAAAAGTTGATGGTGCTGGATGCCTATATAAAAAATGTTCATGGATATTTTTGTCCCTTAACCGAAGTTTTAAATTCTTTTTTTCATACATTTTATGTTATATTTTCTATATATTAAAATTTTATAACCTCACTTTCTTTAGTTTTTTTAAATTCAACTCCTAAAATTTTCATTTTTCCTCCCCTCTTCTCACCTTCCCTCATGCCAACCCCTAACGTATTTTCTTTACTATGTACTCCTAAAAATTATTTTATAGTATAAAAAAATGTTTTTGCACATAAAATTATTTTAGAATATTAGGTATTACTTTAAAAAAAATATTTTAAAGGCTTATATTATTTTGTAAAAAAAAAGAGGGACCCCTCCTATTTACACCAAAACTATGTAGTTTTGATACAAGGGAGGGGAAGTGTAAGGGAGGGAATCCATGTTTCCTCTTTTGGGGGTTTCAATGAGATATTGAATAATGACAACATGACACAAGTAGACAATGGTAGTCTTGTATAAAAATTAGAAAAAAAAACGAAAAAAATATTCTTTTTATATTTAAATTATCATCTTCTTAAATACTCTCTTCGGTATTAATTATAAGGGTTAGTTGATCTTTTTGAGTCATTCTAAGAAAGCTAGTTACATTACTTAACCATATCATATGTTGTATTTATTATATTATATATTAGTTCATAAGTCAAACAACATAATTCGAAGAAAAATAATAAATTTTAATATCTTAAAGTAATATAATTAACTTTCTTAAGATACTTCAAAAAAATCAACTGAACTTTATAATTATGATGAATAAAATATTATTTCCATTTGCCAATGCCACTAACAAATTTTATCTTTTTATATTTAATTTACGGTGAGCCGTAACCAATAATTTTTTATTCATATTTTAAATATTTACTTAAGACTTATTGCCTTTTCGTATATTTTTTAAATTTGCAAATCATGATTTTTTTAAATATGAAATATTATTAGGTTTAAGAGTAAGAATACCCATAAATATTTAAAATTAAAGGATTAATTGTTTTTCACCTACAAAAAATATATACTGTTGAATGCACTTTGAGTATAAGTTTACAAGTTTTTTGCATTATAACAAATATATTTTTTTGCTAACAGTAACCCAATATTATTTATATTTTCTAATTTCTCCAATGGCCTTTCGCCATCTTATATTTAATTTAATTTAAGGTGAACCCTATTCAATAATTTTTTATCCAACTTTTAAATCTTCTCTCATGACTTTTGGATTTCTTCCATTTCCTTTACTTTGGACGCTATTAAGCTATTTTTCTCACTCGTTGTGGTCATGGTCATCAATCACCAATCAATCTCTTAAAAAAGTCCTAACTATTTTGTTATTGGTCCATGTGTTCACACAAGGAAGCTTCTTTGACCTTCTTTTTTTGGCTCATTTACGGACCATCATCATCGATTCATCATGTAAGGGAAACTAACTAAAAAAAATACCATATAAATTTTAAAAACTCAAACAATTATGTTGAATAAGAGAAATAATTAGAATAATAACATAAATAATAAAACTCATAAGAAAAATAGAAAAATTTGATACTAATGTGTTTTAACATAATTAATAAAAGAGATAATTAAAATGATAAAAGAAATGATAAAACTCATAATTTTTTATCTAAATTTTAAAAATTCAGATTCTTACCCTTTTTTTTACTCAATAGAGTTTTTAATATTTTTAAAATTTATATGATATTTTTTCTTCACTTTTTCTTCCATCAATCAATCAATATAGCACCAATATCAATATCCCTCTTGAAAATTTGTTGTCACTTTGTATTTAGTCTATTTGTCCTTGAAAGTCAGCTTCTTGGTCCTTTTTCATTGGTTCATTTTCCTAAAAGTCCATCAGCCCTGTGGAGAGAGAATAGTAAAAGTACAATATGTGGTCCCCTTACTTCATTAAATTCTCTTACTAAAATTTAGAGAAAATTAGACAAAAATACCCATTAAAATTAGATTTAACTAGTGAGAATAATCTGATAAATTTTCATATATAATGAGAATTAACACTCTACTAATCTTATACATACAAGTATAGATATTCTAATTTAGGTTCTTCTAACTAATAAAATTTTCAATAGTGACCTCTTTCCCATTTTGCTTAAAATTTTAATATTTTTCAAAAATATCAAAAGTATGTACTCATGGTGTATGTTAAACTTGCTTAATTGTTGGCAAACAAAAATAAAATAAAATAAAATAGCTTAATTAAGTACTTTAGTGTTTTTATTTTTTTAAATTAATAGTAACAATGTTGAAAAAAATCTTATTCACAAAATTAAATCATTAAAAAAATTCTACAAAAAAAATCTTGTAAAAAATATACTATCTTGTTGTAAAATAAAAAGGAATAAAGTGAAATAGAGGAAGAGAAGGAATACCAACACAATATAATGTGGAGAGAAGAGAATGACTTATCTCATTCATTTTGTTTCATTTTTTAGTGTGCAAATGCCTTATGTATAGCCTCTATTTATAGGCCTCTTTACATTTAAAACTAATCCAAGAGTTACAAGCACATAAAGCAAGGAATTAACAAGTAACATAATGATACAATTAGAAGTTATAAGAAATATGTACTCAAAGAATCATGACTTCAATTCAGGAGTTGCAGAATATAATGCCAATTACCATGTGATGGAATGTATAGAGTTATGAACATTGACATAATTGCATATTATTTAGGGTAAAGATGCACTCAACACCCTAAACTATTTTCTAAAGTGCGATTAGCACCTAAAGTATTTAATAGTGTAATTAGCACCTTGAACTATTTTATGGGGTGCAATTAGCACCTTGAACTATTTTCTGAGGTGCGATTAATACCCTCAAAATATTTAGCACCCTGATGTATTTAAATTGGTGCAATTAGCACCCTTCACTAATAGACACATAAAGTATCTTTTTCTCCGTAGCCACATCAGCATTAAAAATGTCATATAAGTATTTAATATGCCAGTTAATTTATAATTAAAATGGCCCTGAATTTTTTTTTAAGAAAGAAGTTCCATTGTCTTGGATTTTAATAAACACTGCAAACACGATAAGCTTTGATGAGAAATGAAGTATTGAAAGGAAAAAACTTTTCCAAGGGAACATTTTGTTTTTTCTTTTCAATTTGGAGGGCATCTTAATTATAAATTAGCTAACATATTAAGTACTTATGTGTCATTTTTAATGCTGACATGACTATAGAGAAAACGACAGTTTATGCGTATATTAGTGAAGGTGTTAATTGCATCCATTTAAATACATCATAGTGCTAATTTTACCACTAAATACTTTAGAGTGTTAATTGCACCTTAAAAAATAGTTTAGGGTGTTGAACGCACATTTACCCTATTGTTTATAATAATTCTCCTTGGATGTTCATAAACAAATATTGTATATTATTAAAATCTTACTAGAAAATACCCATTAGGACACAAACATAGTGAAGAAACAAGAGTACACAAAATGTTTACTCCCCCTGATGTAAACATCACTTTATGTCTTTCAATTTGCGCATTCCAATACCACACACTAACTTCTCAAATGTTATAGTTGAAAATGTCTTAGTAAACAAGTTGTAAGGTTGTCACATGAGAGAATTTGTTGAACATGTATATCACCATTCTTCATAAGATCATGTGTGAAAAAGAATTTTGGAGGAATATGTTTTGTTCTATCTCCTTTGATGTATCCTCACTTTAATTGAGCTATGCATGCTGTACTATCTTCATATAAATATTGTTGGAATCTTTTGTTTAGGAAACGAACCACACAGTGATTGGATATGTTGAGTTATTGACCTTAATCAAACACATTCTCTACTTGCCTCATGAATTGCAATTATTTCTGGATGACTTGATGAGATAGCTGCTAAAGTTTGTTTTATTGAATGCCAAGATACAAATGTACTACTACAAGTAAATAAATATCTTGTTTGAGATCTTCCATTGTGTGGATCTGATAAAAACCCTACATTTGCATAACCAATTAATTGTGATCCAAATTCGTTAGAATAAAATAATCTCATTTCACTTGTTCCTCGAAGATATCAAAATATATGCTTAATTCCATTCCAATGCCTTCTTGTTGGAAAAGAACTAAATCTTGCTAATAAATTTACAGCAAATG
>JBAGKO010040144.1:0-10240 GCA_037177275.1 Acacia concinna | reverse complement strand
GATGTTTAACATCCTTGACTGGTTATATTAAAGATACTACGGTGTGGATTTCGCTATGAAAAAGTAAGGCGTTACAACATTTATCCGGCACTTGTTCATATATTTGAGTGTTAGAAATAATTTTTCTTTTTGAAAAATATAAATCATATCTTCAAGTATTGTTTGACATAAAAAATTCTCTATTATGAAAATCACATATTTTTAGTCTATCCTTGTTAAAATTAACCTCTCATTGAAAATTATCGCTTGACACAAAAGGGATGTGAATTAGTATATTTCATGATTTTTTTAATTTATTTTACCATTCTCATAACATAAGTTTGTAAGAATTGTCAAGAAATGGAAAAAAAATAAAAAGAAAGAAAATAAAAAACTTTGTTAGCTAAATTCTCACAGGAAACAAGCCGACAGCACATATTTAATGGTTATATGAGACTTGAATTTGCCACTCTTCTAAAATTTTTAATAAGATTTCAAATGACCTAATAACTATAACAACAACCCGTTTTTTTTCACTAAAAGAAATTAATCACACTGATAGTATAATGTCATTGTTCTATATAAGTATCAGCAATAAAATATTTAAATAATGGACTCAATACAAAACCTGAGGCTTCTTTTGTCAAAAAAAGCAAGGTATTAAAAATCGGATCGGACATTAAACCGGTTGAGACACTGGTCAAGGGTAAGTGGGTCAGACCGGTGAGAAAGTCAAAATTTTAGGTTTATTAATATAAAATTCTAAAGGGGATAAATTTTTTTTTTTTATGAAAAAGGATCAGAATCGGTTCAGTTACCAGACTAGTCCAATTCACCCCCAGTTTGATTGGTTCAGGCCGGGTCAGACCGGTTCTGTTCAATACTACAAAATACAGCAAACCGGACCGAACAGGGAACTGATTCACCGATTTTTAGTCTGAACCGGCCGGTCCGGTCCAGTTTTCAATTCAATGCAAAAAAGTGAAAAACCAAAAGAAGTATACGTTTTTATGGAATTCATATTCTCAATCTCTATCCGTATGTCTATCTTTTAAAGAGAATTGTGTCCTATATATTTTAATAGAGAACAATAATCTAGTTGTTTGCCGCACCATAAATGCTGGGAAGTTAAAAAGTGTAGATACGAGGAAAAATTTGAGAGAGATAATTAAGAAGCTGCGAAAATAAGCCACCAATAAGAAAGTCAGTTCTTGAATCTTCTGCATATAGTTTTAAGATAATGTTAGAGAAAATGACTGGAAAAAAAATATGGAAATTGCAAAATCTCGGGTATTTTCTATAAAATGGGTTGTGAATTTCTTATATAGTTACTATCCTATCAATTCTAAATAATAAACTTGATTTGAGATTTTCTAATATCCAAGTCCTTTTTCTGTCTTTTTTTTCCCAAAAAAGTTATCTTTCCATCCAAAGATTTAGATCAATTGGTATGACATACTTAAACTTTATACAGTACTTAAATGCACACACATAAAAAAGAGGTGATATAACTTGAGTCTCTCTTAAAGAGTCTCTAAGAATTTAGGGTCTAATAATCACTTTTATAAGCATTGATCAGTCTATTATAAATATTCATTTGAGAATGAATTTATGTATTAAGAGAAAAACCTATACCCACCCATTATTTATTTATGTCACACTTCTTTAAATGAAAAAGTTTATATTGTAAAAAAAAACTTAAGTATAATAAAGATGTCGCTCAATGACAATAAAAAAAAGAGATAAAAATTAGAGAAAGGGTTATCACCTTTTTTTTTAAATAAGATATTTTATAACATAGATTTTGTAAAAAAAAAATGTATAAAATTTTGCCAAAAAAAAAGCGTTAAAAATTTGCTATAAAATTATTAATTAAAGTATACTTTTGGTCCTTTAAGTTTAGTCAAAGTCTTCTTTTAGTCTCTTAACTTTAAAAAATATGTTTTTAATCCTTTTAAGTTAACGCTGTTAACTTCATTAAAGGAAAATGCTGACTTAGCAAATTTAAAATGCTAATATAATTTGAATGGATGCTTTAATTTTAATAGCAACTTGAAGATTCATTAGGGTTTTAATTATTTTTCTATATACACATAATTTAAATATAAGAATATGTCATTATTTTAAATTTTCTTAGTATTTTCTATAATTGAAGTTAATGCCGTCAACTTAAAAAAAATTAAAAACACACATTTTAAAATTATGGGACTAAAAAAGGATCTCAACTAAATTTAAAGGATTAAAAATATACTTTAGCTAAAATTATTTAAACCCATAGATTTCTTGGATATAATAGAAATCGAGAATTAAGTTATAATAGATAAATTATCGAAGAAAAAAAAATGTGAACAACTATCTTATATTTAATATTTTTTTATACATACCTATATTTCTTATATTCAAATAGGGGAGTAATTGCTGATTTGAGGGGCTCATAATGCTTTTTTTAAAAACAAAAAAATCTCTACCCACTAATGTATTATTGGTTTAAGTTCAAGGCCCACTTATTAATAGGAGTTGACTTTAGGGAAGAAATTATCGAATCAAAATTTAAACATTTATTAAGAGATGTGCTCATATTTAGTAATCAATAGTATTTCAAATATGATTATTTTTAATAAGTTATTTCTATTTAAAAAAAAAAGTTTAAGTCCCCGTCGACATCTTTTTTATTTTGTTAGTAAAAGCAAAACATTTATTCCCCAGTCTTATCTACTTCTTATTTATTTAGCCTTCACCATATCTTCTTATTGGAACTAAAAGTTATTTCATTTTGATTTATAAGACATATTCTTTTTATCCTAGTTGCAAGGCAGAAATTTTTTTATCTTATTTATAAATCATGTAATCAAATTTGCTCATAAGAATGCAACAATTTTACTTTTTATTTATTCTTATTGTATCGACTTTGTCTTGTTGGTATATGATGTATATTAAATATAAATAAAATTTAAAATTAATTAAATTTTAAAACAGATTTAATAAGTGGAAAAAAAGAATTAATAAGATTTATTTTTTATTTATGCAAAATATGTTGGAAATGACTTATAATAATATTATAAATTTTAAAATTAATGATAATAATTGACAGGAGGATTCTATTTGGAAACAAACAAAAAAATTTCAAAATCATATATAGATATACAAAATTTTTATATATTTTTAATTTTGATCAAGGTATAATCTCTTTTAAGATTTACAGAGAAAATATTTTTTTATTTCTTTTAACAAATGCATGTTTCTTAAAATTTAAATTTATATTTTCTTCTAAAAATAAGGTGATTTACCTCTTGTCCACTTCTGGTTGTAATGCATATTTCTTCCTCCACATTAAAAATGATTGTTTGATATATAACTAGTTGACAGCTGACTGATGGCTTGAAAGATGAAAGCACCCATAACTTCACCACAAAAGTCAACATGTCATCTAAAGATGAAAGCACCCATAACTTAACCACAAAAGTCAACATGTCATCCATAGAACTGCAATCATAGTTCATATGAAAATTAAAAAAAGTATTTAACCTTTTTTTTTTTGGTCAAAGACACACTGATCTATACGGGAGGCATGGCATGTGATGAGAAGAAAATGTGTAGGAATTAAATACAACAGTACGTGTGATATGAGTAATAAAATGAGGTAAAATGAGAAAAAAAAAAAAAAAAAAAAATTTTAAACAACCTCTAAATGTCTCTTATAAAACGAAATATGTGATATCCTCAAAACATGTTTTATAAAATTGAATCGAGGAGGGTTTATTATTTTTATATTATTCACTACTCAATTACTATGTTGTGTTTTTATTGAATATCTTATTTGAGTTTTTAAATTTTGTGATTTCTGGCATAATTCACTGGTTGAAGCTTTTTTTTTTTTGATACAATAAGCAATTTTCTTACTGAGTGAGTAATTTAAAAAATTAATCAATAGTACAAAGTGACAAATTGAAAATAAAAAGGTTTATTTTTGTATGATATTAATATATCGCTTGAATTAAAGTATTGTACAATAGTAATTGATTAAAATGTTATACGGGAGTTTTGTCGCATGTAATAGAATTTTTTTGACCTCACTCATTTATTAGAGTCACTTATTGGAGACTGAAACCTATCAGCAAATGAACATTCAAATAAACTCTCTTCTTCTTCCTTTTATAATAAATAAAGTTTAGGTAAGGGTAGACGCTGATACCCTACCAAGGTCAAGACAAACCCTTGACCTCTTTGAAGATTTACGGGAGGATATTACAGATCACTCCATCAATAAAGTATCATTATCAGTCAGAGGGTTTGAACACACTCCCTTTTGATCGGCGTGGCAATACTTTAACCAACTGTGCCAAACCTCATTAGCAAATAAACTCCCTTTTATTTGGCCATGTACCCGAAAGTCCATTTTTCGGTCAACAAAAATAAAATGATTTAAAACTAGTGTAGGTAAGAGTGGAGATAAATATAAAGAGTTAAAAGGCAATTTTACTTTAGAAGTTTTTACTGAAGAGTAATTTTGTAGTGAGTTTTTCGGGGGTCAATTTTGCCCCAGAGTTTCAAAACAAGAGCAAATTTCACCTTGCCATTATCTTAGTTAATTTTAAAAGTTAATTAACCAAATATATTGAGATGATAATACACATGACATCTTGGTTATTTTTTGTTAAGTTGTAAACTTACCTTAAAAGTCCATGTGTCATCAATTTCATTTTTTTAAGTTAGATTTAAAATTTTCACGATAAATTTGCACCTTAATAAAAAATAACTAAATGACACATAGATTGTCAACTCATCATATTTGGTCAACTAACAACTAAAATTAATGGAGATAATGGCAAGGAAAAATTTTATCCTGATTTGAAATTTCCATGACAAAATTGCCCCCTAAAAAAATTTCAAGATAAAAATACTCCTTAGTGAAAACTTCTAGAATAAAAATACCCCTAAACCCACATATGAATAAAGTTTATCATGCAATCTTTCTAACGTAACATAAAAAAATTAGTAAAATTTTTTGTGCTTTTTTTTTTTTATAAAAAAGACAAAATGATATTACTTAAAAAAGGAAAAGTTTACAAAGCACTCAAGCAAATACAAAAAACAAATTGGTGAAAATAACTAAAATAAACAAACTATGGAATATCATGAATAGGCTACAATAAAAATCCTTTATGAGAGCCAATATTTCACGCCATGTGATCCTATTTGTATAAGATTGGTATGGAGGAAACGCCAAAAATGCCTTGTTAACACATGTTATAACCAAATGATGATGCCTAAATGTTTAATGAAACTGAGAATTAGTGATCCAAAATAAAACCGCTCTTAAACATCTAGTATGAAATGAAGAACCTAAATTCCCTATGTTCTTCAATAGGAATTGAATAAAAGGAGAATCTTGATGACAGATATAACATTTACAGAAGTGACTCTTCTTCTTCTTAAAATGGTGTATTATGATGTTCCATTGAGTCAAAACAATAGTGTTCACATTTAGTTGGAAAGGAATTGCTTTGAAGTTCATATTGTTCACCGTCACATGTTCAACCAGTTTTGACATAGACTAAAGAGCCTAGATTTCCTAAATGATCCTTTCTAGAGTTGGTCCTTTCTCGTAGTGCAGCATTGGATTTCTATTTAACCATAGAACATGAGTTGTTAAAATTATTACATGTAAAGGACCTAACTCATTAGATTGACAAAGATAAATGAAGGTGTCTTTGATCTAAGACAACAAAGTAGAAGAATCCAACAAAGGAATTCTTATACCTGGCAAACAAAACCAAACATCTTTTGCTAGAGGACATTGAAAGAACATATGGGCTTAAGTTTCTTCCCAGTCACAACCAGATTGACAATATCCACTAAAATCCATGTGATGTTTTTAGAGAATATCTATATTAGGGAAGGCTCCCTAAGGTAACTTCCAGGTTGGCAAAAGAAATTTTAGCATGAAAGACAACTTCCAAAACATCTTCTAGAATGCAGTATCAATAAATTGAGTTCTAAATTCTTAGTTTAAAAGATATTGAAAACCATCCTTAATTCGATATAAACATGAACTGTTACCTTGCCATAAAATTTTGCATGTGTATTTAGGAAGGATAGAGAAATGATAATGATTTTTTGTGCAATATTATGGGAATAGAGATCAAAACCAAATAGTGGTTCCATTTGACAAGATTCTAAGAGGAAGGGACATTCATTAATAGATTATCTACTCAATTGACTAAGCCAACTGAGTTTTGATCTAACTGCATCGGCCACCATAATTAGTGGTTGAGTGATATAGATGGGTCGTTACCTACCTACCATTGCAACTTATATAAAATAAGGTTAGAGCATGCTGCAATACCTTTCCATATCTAGGAAGAATTATACGGCTTCTTGATTATTGAGTTAGAATTAGGATCAATATATTTGATTTTTAAGGTTTGTCCCAATAGAGATGAAGATTATGCTGAAAGAACTCTATAGAGCTGCTTGGCTATAAAAGCATGATTGACAAATTTGAAAGGCCTTATACTGAGTCCACACTTTATCCAATGGCTGAAAAAGAGATTCTTTGTGAGGTAGATGAATTTTTCTTTTATCACTATTAGTCCCCCAAAAGAAATTAACACAACAAGAATCAAGTTTGTCATAGACATATTGAGAAAGACTAATACATGAAAGCACATAAGTGTTCACAGCCGCCAATGTGGATTTAAGTTAGCCTTAAAGCTTGTAAGAGAAGCTTAACTTGCTAGGTACTGGTTCTTTTCTCTACATAATTAGTAACTTGCTAATAATGTCATCTTTACTTCTACTAGGATCAATTCAGGTCCCAAGATACTTCCCCAACTTTGATTCAAATCGAAGTCTTAGAAATTTGGATAATAGGGTCTTTTAAGAAACAGGGACATAGGGACTAAATATAAGAAAATATTTAAACTTATTTTAATACTGTCTAAACCACATTGCATACATGTTTAGGATCAGCTTAACAGAACACAAGTTTGAAGCATTACTCTCAAAAAAGACTAGAGAGTCATCATCAACATGTAACAAATGTAATATAGGTTAAGCCTATTGACAAATTTTAATTCCTTTCCAAAGCCTTAATGATTCTAATTTGGAAATCATGCGTGAGAGGATATTGGCTGACAAGATGTAAATGTAAAGCCACAATGGATCACCCTGTCTGATTCCTCCATTAGGCAACACAACATTCGTTATTTTGACATTAAATTGAATTTGACATTGAACAATAGATAAACATTAGCCGATCATATTCACCCATTTCTTAGGAAAATTCATGCTTTTTAAGATGCCTATGATAAAATGTCAAGAAAGTTTATGAAAGCTTTGGAAAAATCTACCTTAAGAGTTGCAATTTTCTTTCTTCCTACCTTGGAAGAGTGGATTTGAGACATTATATCATATGCTAGAAGGATATGGATAGAAATTAGCCTTCCTTTCAAAGAAGCACATTGATTCTCAAAGATAATTCTGGATATAGAACTCTTAAGTAGATTACTTAGGACTTTAGAAATAATCTTTTATGTGACATTACAAAGACTTATCAGCCTAAAATCCCTAAAGTCCTGTGGTTTTTTATTTTTTGGCAATAGAATGATGACAATCTTGTTCATTGATTAAATCAAATACTCTATGTGCCAAAAATGATTCCCCAAAGAAATTATGTCTAAACCTACTAGATCCCAATGTTTTTGGAAGAAATAATCATGGAAGACATCAATGGCTGGTATACTATCCTTAGGGAGACTAAAGGTAGCATTTTTTTTTTTATTTCAAGAGTAAATAAAGATATAATCAATTAATTAATTTATTGGAGGATAAAGCAAGAATAGGGAGGTGTTGAAATCCAGGCATAATATCTTCCACATAAGCTTGATTTGGTTCTTGATATAAACCTTGAAAGTAAGACAAAGCTATCTCAGATAGCTCAATTTCATCAGAGGTTCATTTACCCCTTATTTAAGTAGACTTCTAACTAAATTTGAGGATGATCGCTTGTTCACCACCAAATGGAAGTAAGTAGTGTTTCTTTCCCCATAACTCATTTATCTTAGCTCTTTAAGCCTAGAAATTGGCTTCACAATCGTATAGAAACTCTAAGTGATGCTTGGTATCTTGAAAGACTTGTAATTTATTAGAATCCATAATTCTATCTAAAGAAATTTCCTTAGAAATTTCATTCAACAGTTGTTCAGTTTGAGAAATTCTAGAATGTAAATTACCAAGATACAAAAAAACAAACCAGTCACGGTATGGGTTCAGGGTTTAAAGGGTTCAACCGGTCATATTAAAATATTATAATTTAATTGACAATGATAAAATAACACTATATATATACATAAAAATTAAAAAAACATATAATTATAATTTATAATAATAAAATAGGTGATAATATATTGATATATTTTTAAAATTTCATAAATAAATAGGTATTATTTCTTTTTTATTCTTTTTTTAAAATAAAAACCAGGTCAACCAATTCGATCGGACCGTTTTCTCGGTTGAACTGGCCGTTTCGATCGGTTCAACTGGTCATTGACCAACAAAATCGGATGATCGATTTTCCTTAAATCGAACCGGACTAAGGACCAGTTCCTGATCCAACTAGTTTGAACCGGCTAGTCCAGTCCTTTTTTTTACATTGTAAATTACCCATATGGTGTTGATTCCATTGGGAAAGGATTTGTAGAGTTCTTGATAGCTTGGAATGAACTCTAAAGGACGGAGAGCCTGAAACTTGTTGCATCCAACAGCTTTTGAGGATTACTTCATATTCTTGAAATAAAAACCAATAATTTTCAAATCCTCTTTGCTTATTTTTATTGAAGTAACTTTTATATGAGAATAGGATAGGGTTGTGATCAGAGGCTGCCAATGGAAGAGTGATAACATACGAAGATGGAAAAGCTTGCAACCATTCAAAATTACAAAAGGCCATATCTATCATTTCAAAGATAGCATTCTCATCCTTTTTGTTATTGGTCGATGTGAAAGCAGGGCCTTGATGAGAGATATGCATCAAATTTGCTTCTTCTAGACATTGATGAAATAAGGAAATGTTATTGAAAGTGCCAGAACCAGCACCAGATTTTTTATTACTTGACATGGTTTTCTTGAAATCCCCTATTAGTAACCAAGGTAGATAGATAGAGGCATTTATTTGTTTAATTCAATCCTGAAGAACATATTTAAGATGAGAATAAGGGGAACCATAGACAAAAGTAATATAGTAAGAGTAGGATGCTTCTTGACATATATCTTACAATAGTAGAAGAAGCTCTAGAGACAAAGCAATAATAGAAACAACAAAGCAGTCTTTCTAACAAAACAAAGTACCCCCATGATATAAAGCATCTGATCTAGAGAAACAATTATAACCAACTGATCTTAGTAGTCTACAAGAATATTCAAGAAGGATTTTTGTCTTAGATAGATAAACAAAGTTAAAGGCATAACTTCTTAACATCTGTTTGCACCTTTGTACTGCTATGCTTTTTCTGATACCTCGGTAGTTCCAACTTAAAATCTTCATGGCGCTTGGGGAAACATTAAATGGGCCGCTTCCCTAGTCACTTTGATAGAATTTTGAGATAAAAGAGACAATTGATCTCGAAAAGCAAAGAGATTAATACTTTCCACCATATTTTTCCAGATTTGAACTTAATTAACAATTAGTAGATACATCTTCTTATGAGAAGGAGGTGAAATATCTAAATGTTCACTTGATGAGATTCTCTTACTTTTACCCATTGCAATAATTTATCTTGTTAGTTTCTTCACATTAGGAAGATGAATAAATGCTACGCCATAATAACTTTGTGAGGGAGAGAGATCTCCTCCTTTTAAAACAAATGAGCGAGGGACTTTTTCTGAGAATTTAGTAGAGTCATGATAACATTGAAATCTCTTCTTTGATAGTCATACTTGCTGGTCAATGTGTTCCACCCCTTGAAAAACTGTTTTAAGATGTTGGTAGGAATTATGGTCTTTATCAATGTAAATCCTTCTTCCTTCTGACTTGCATGGTTTAGGTTTGGTAGGGATTGACCCTCAATATAATTCTGATCTTGTTTTCTAACCCATTGAGGAGTAACTGAGATCTTCACTATTACAAAAATGAGCTATAATGTCTAAATGAGACGTCCGTTTTTTAAAAAACAGTAGTTAAAAGCTTCTGTGACAATTTTAAAATAATTTGTCCAACAAGGGCATCTTTTTTAAAAAAAAACAGACACACACAGTGCGTCTT
>JBAGKO010040122.1:0-10241 GCA_037177275.1 Acacia concinna | reverse complement strand
TCATTTTTATATAACACGCAATAATATAATAAACATTCCTAACGAAAAAGCTCTTATTTATCTCTCTCAAATGTTAGCAAAAAATAATAGAATTTTGAAAATAAAAAAAACATAGAAACCATTTTTTTATATATCTCAATATGCCGAGCTGATGAACATTGCTATTGTAGGAGTGAATAGGGACTGCTCACATGCTTAGAAAACGACTTATTACCTCTCATGTCTGCCCATTTAGGGGGAAAAACACACCATATTTAATCGATGAAATGTAAATAAATTTGGCCCGTAAAACCTACCGTTTATATTGAATCTCTAACTTGCCAACATTGCGTAAACGATCAGCCTGACCAGAAATAGCCATAGCACCAAAAGCTGTGCCACTCAAATCAAAGTGAAATCTTTGAGTAGAGCCACACCCAGGACATTCATCTGTTATAACTATGCTCACTGGACTGCCTGAACATGCTGGATTAGATATGCATTTCACCTTCAAAACGCACCAAAATGATCATGCATTAGCCACCTGGGTGTATCTTTCAAATCTCCTTATATATAACCAATACATTAATTGTGCATTATCAGGTTTTGGTCTTAGCGGAAGAGGCTTTAATCACTTAAGTACGAGTTATTGATCTTGAGTTTGTTTTAATGCTAAAAAAAGCAAGTTTGAAAGAGTTACCCTCAATTACACCTGATAATGATAAAATATTTGTTAAATAGCCATATAAAAAATAGTTATGCATTATTCTCAATCCATTCATAATGTAAGAGATATTAGAGGTGTTTATTTTGGTCCTAAATATAGGATTTCAATAATTTTGTTTCTCAAATATTCATAATTCTTTTCTAAATTCTCTCAGTTTGATTGCACACATCAAGATATTTTTCATAAGGAAGTAATTTCAAAATGATTAAAATAAATACTATAGGGAAACCAACACATTTTTTTAAAATAAATAACTAATTTAACTAATCTCTTTTAATACAAACAAATTAATTATCCAGCTCTTACGACATTTAATATTGAAGGGACTATATGTTTTGGTACCTGATAACAAGATCCACACCCATTGCCCGAGTTATAAATTGGTGGGCCTCCAGCTGCTATCATTGAAGAAAAAGGAGCTTTTCCTACATCATTGCCATATCCACAAGCACCCCTTATATATGCACAAATATGAGAGGTTTAGTGTTTTAGGCCTTGTTTGACTCTTTTTAGTGTCTAACAGTTTTATTTTAGAAACAGGATTTGAAAATAAAACACAAAAAAATATTTAAATAGTTTTTTTAAAAAATATGTTTTTAAAGTGACGTGGCATCAGCTATGGCTAGCTAATAGTGACATGGTAGTGCCCATCACCTATAGTGTGGTGTGTGCTGACCTCAAAAATAAGGAAACAACTAAAAACTATTTTTTTAGTTTTTAAAAACATTCTTTTTTTGTTTACTTTTTTAAAAATAATTTATTGAAATTAGTTTTTCAAACAAGTTTTTTTTTTTGTTTTTTTAAAAACTGTCTTAAAAAAACAAAATCAAACAAACCCGGTTCCCACCAAGAAAACAAATAATTAGGTTTAATGTAATTTTCTTTTTTGGGTGATAATGAACACAACACACACATTTGTTGTCGTTTAATCTTACCATCACTTCCACTGCCGCTAGGGCTTCCATACCACGTACCATCAGCCGACGACCACTCTGAATCGGTGGGGTATGAAGGATTCATAAACATGACAGGGTCGAACAATCACTATAAGGAAGAACAAGAAGAAACCTCCAAGAGCGAGGAGAGAATAGAAATATAATGGAAGTTGAAGAGCGAAAGAAGCCATATGGAATTTTAAGTTGAATTTTGAATTGTAATATGGTTTGAATTAAAAGAATACGCGAGTTTGATACTTATAATGCTAAGAGGATTCACTAAGTTCGTGAACTTTGTTTTCACTTCAGCATTTTATTTTATTTTTTTTCTTTTTCCAATTTGATAAGTTTTGCCAACTTTACCAATCTTTCAACATCAGAGAATCCTCAGGTCAAAGAAAAAGCATCAGAGAATCACATATTCGAGATGCTTGACAAACAAGAAAATGGATATCGCACACTACTTTCTTTGAAAGTTAATTTATGAATAGGCATATATACAAACAAAGGCCATATAATTTTTTATTGTTGCTTTATTTCAATCATTTACGAAAACTGAATCATCATTGATCAACATCAGTATATATATGTTCAAAAGTTGTAGAAAACAAAATATTTATTAAATACCGGAAACAGTGAATGTCATAATTAATACTCTCTTCAATCCTAAATATAAGGTTCACTTAAAAGTTTTGATTTGATTTATAATTTTATAAATTCTTTCTTTCTTATAATACCCCCATTTATAGGTAATTTTTGTATCCATGCACATTAAATTTTAATAATTAAGGGACTAACATCAGTATTTTTTTTTAGTAGTGTTACATCTCTCAATGAGATTATCAAGGTTACTGATATAGGGTGAATATTAAGGTTGTGTTCAGATAATTCAAAGTTTCTATTGCATTAACAGAAGTAATTTATAGCTTATTTAATTTTTTAAAAAAAAACAAAAACAATAAAACTTGTTAAGAAAACTGTTTTCAGTAAGTTGCTTTTAAGAACTACAAAAACAATTTTTATTTTTTTTTCATTTTTTTTATATTTATTATTTTTTGAGGCTACTACATATCCACTATCAACACCACACAACTGGTGATGACCACTACCACATCACTATTGGTCACGGGAGCCACAACATCACTTTAAAGTCATATTATTTTTTGTTGAAACAACTATCAAAATAGAATCTTTTTCAAAATTTATTTTTAAACAAATTTTATAAAATTGTTTTGGAAACAAAAAACAAAAAACAGAAACGAACAGGCGCCTACATACCATGAACTTGATCAATGAAGGAAAAATAGCTAAATGCATGTAATGCTAGATATTTTTATAAGACATGCGTTATTGGTGTGCACACGCATGTATAAGTTTAAAGGTATAAATTTAGCAACAAACTAGTATTTTTTTATGTGTACCCAACATAATTTATAATTTTTGGGTGCAAAAATAAGCATAATCAATTTTTTGGGTAGCAAATATGTAATGACATTAACCCTATTTAACTTTAATTACTTCTTGCACCATGGGTCCCACCAATATTTTCACTCTCTATTGTTTTAATATATTTCTAGAAATATGTGTCTTTTAAATGGTCCATGGAAGCAATTTTATGTTAGTCAACTTCCCAAAGATTTTGAAATTTCATTGCAATCCTTGGTCAAAAAGAAATTACGTTTTGTCTATGAAAAGATAATAATGCCCTTACTTTATTTTTTTCATAAGATAATTTACAAGATAAATATGTGCATTTTTAAAACAAATAAAGACACTTACAAGATAAATAAAGTAACTCAAATAACACCAAGGAGTTAACAATAACATTTTGTCTATTCACAAGACAAATAAATACAATTAAAAGAATCCAAGAAGTTAAAAAAAATTACAAGTCAAATATATAAATGATGAAAATTTATTTAACTCCCTAGTCAGTCACATGTTTGTCTTTTAAATATTCTTATTTGGCTTGAAAAATACTTTTATTTGTCTAACAAACACTCTATTGTCTTTTCACTAAACAACTTAATTTCATTTTAACTTAAGAGGTGCAATGAAAGTTTAGAATATTTTGGGGATTAACTAAAATAAAATTGTTTCCATTGGATACAATTAATATTGTACCATTTAAAAAAACTAAAATAATATATATATATATAGAGAGAGAGAGAGAGAGAGAGCTGATAGGACCTACAATGCAGAAAGTAATGGAAGTTAAGTATCATTTACAACATTATTATATATGCCCCAAATAAGTTGTTTATATCATTGCCATCATTTTTATAACACATTCCAAAACATCCTATCATGTGACTTCTTCTTTCACCCATAAGCAATCTATTGTGCATAATAATCCCTAGGAAAACCTGAATTTTGTGAGGCCCTTTCCATTTCTCAATGAGTTTTGAGCAGCTCTCTTTTGCCATCTTTTCCTCTCTCATTATCGCATACATTTCTGCTACTACATATTTACTTTGCAAATGTGATCCCCATTTTATTCTATCTGGTCTAAAGGACTCACATAGGGGAGGTACAGCTGCTATTAACTCCCTTCCTTCCTCTGTAACAACCTCAACAAACTTATGGAAATTCCACTCTCCATTCGTGCTCATGAATTCCTTCACTGTACACTTCTTGTCCTTCTCTCGTATATGCCCAGTACTTTGATTTATCATTAAGTTCCCATCATCTACCCATTTATCTGTCCAAAACTTCACCCCATTGCCATCACCTACCTCCCATTGTGTACCATTTAATAACTTTGGACACAACATTCCAATATTCTTCCATATGTCTGAATCAAAATCTTTAACAATACATTCATTACTCACTTCCATTCCTCTTTCACACTTTCCTTTTAGAACCATAGAAGCTAGGCTCTTTGGTTTTGCAAGTAGATTCCAACCCACCCTTCCCAATAGAGCATCATTCATTATTTCCAAATTCTTCATCCCGTACCCTCTATCTCCTTTGGTGTGCACAACATCTCCTGACTTATCATTGAGAGTTTTTATTTCCTTATTCAGCCCCCCATACAAACTCTCTCTGCATTTTCACCATTTGTTGTCTGACACCAGCTGGGATGTGTGAATGCTGCATATAATAGTTGGCCATCTTGTTCATTACTAATTCTACCAATGTAAGTCTTCTTGCTAATGATAAATTCTATTTTTTCCATCCATTGAGTTTATTTTGCATTTTGTCCAATATAAATTGGAATTTCCCTCTCACACTTCTTCCTTTCGTGATATTTGCCCCTAGATACCTTACCCAGTCATCCATCCTCTGGAAACCAGAAATGTCACAAATTTCCTGTTGCAAAAATCTATTCTTATTCTTTGAAAAAAAAACTTGTTTTCTAGATATTTATTTTTTGGCCAGAAAACCTCCCAAAGTCTTCCAGAACTTCTATGACAGTTCCAATCTAATCTTTAGTTGCCTTATAGAACATTAGTAAATCATTTCCAAATAGGAGGTAAGAAATAATAGTTCCTCTTCTTCCCATCTTCAGTAGAACCCATTTTTTCATATTTACACAGTCATAAATCATATGAGATAGTTTTTCCATCCCAAAACAAACAAATATGGAGACAAGGGGTCTCCTTGCCTTAATCTTCTTTGTGGCCCAAATTCATCATTCATAGCACCATTCCACATGACACTCATTTTCATTGTGCTAATACAATTCATAATCACCCTTACTATATGATCATCAAATCCAATTTCCACCAAGCATTTTCTATGAAACTCCAAGCCATTCTATCATATGCTTTTTATATATCAATTTTTATTGCCATTACCCCCTTTCTTCCTTGCATTCTATTCACGGTATGGCACACTTCTTTGGCAATAACAATATTATCTTGAATATTACGTTTAGGAACAAAGCTAGCTTGATAAGGGGACACTAGTTTATCCATTAGCCCTTTCAACCTATTCACCATTAGCTTAAACAATCCATTGTATAATACATTTCATAATGATATAGGTCTAAATTCACTAACCTTTTTAGGCTTCTCAGTCTTTGGAATGAGTACCAGAAGTGTTTTGTTTGCCTCTTTTATTATATCTAGGTTCTGCCACCATTCTTTTAATACAATTATACACTGATTTACCCATAATTTTCCAGTTTTGCTAGTAAACGCTTCTAGAAACCCATATTCTCTAGGAGCCTTGTACCCTCCCATTTGAATGAATGCCCTTCTAACCTCCTCATATGCCACACCCTTATTAATCCTATGCACTTCCTCCTATGTTACCTCATCCCATCTCTGATTTGTCATTATCCACCCCTTCTCACCATGATCTTTCAAAAATAACTTTGTAAAATAATTTTGGACTAGTTGAGCAATATCTTTACCATCCTCAATCCATTCACCCACATCATTTCTCAACATACTTATCCTATTTCTCCTTCTTCTTACTAAGGTCTTGATATGATAGTACCTTGTACTCCTATCCCCATGATCAATCCAATTCCCTCTTGATTTTTGGAACCATAACAGTTCATCTTGCCTTAATGTATTCACAAGCTCCATTTCTAGCTCTTATTCTAGCTTGATTAGAAATGGATTTGAGTATTTTGCCAAGTTGTTCTGTATTCCTTCTAACATACACATCAATCTTCTCTTCCTCCCCTCAATTCTTCCAAATACCTCTTTATTCCACTATTCTAATTCTCCTTTCAATCGAGATAAATTCCCTTTTGTTTCCTCATTATCCCACCAACATTCTTTTACCACCCCTTCAAATTGGTCATGTAATTGCCATGCTGCCATATATCTAAAAAGTTTGGTTCCATTGTTGTATTTTTCTAGGTGTGAGTCAATAACAATTGGGTGGTGATTCAAGCATACTCTTGGTACAACTTTCACTTCTGCATCTACAAATTGTTGCTGCCATAAATTGTTACTCAAATACCTATCCACTCTTCTATATACTCTGTCCAATCCATCCCACTTTGGCCCTTTCCAAGAGTATAAAGGCCCTATAGAATCAATATCAACCAATCCACAATTATGAATCTGGTCGCTAAATTTGCTATATCTGGTAGTATTTATACGTCCTCCCCCTTTTTGCTCTAAAGGTGTTTTTATTTCATTGAATTCCCCTCCAATCATCCATGCCTCTCCAACATTATCTGCCAATTCCTTTAAGTGCCTCCACAACTGATTCCTTATTTTTTCGTTAGGGCATGCATAAAATCCTGTGAACAACATTTTATCATTGCCTACTTATAGTCTACAATGTATAAATTGCACATCTTTGTTTAACAAGTCAACTTTTATGTCTTCCCCATCCCACATCAACCAAATTCCCCAAGAAAATCCTTTGGCCTCCATTCTAATATTGTGCTTAAACCCCCATCCCTTGATTATTTTGGTCGCCCTTGTTCCACTTACATGTGGTTCTAGGATAACCACAATATCAATCATATTCTTCCTTCTTAATTCTTTTAAAGCAACTGCAAATCCTTTACTAGCTGCCCTTCTACTATTCCAAATCAAAATTTTCATAATGAGTATTTTGAAGTAAAGAAAAACCTCACCATTAGTTATCAACAGCAAGGGAAGGAGTTTGTACTCCTACCTCCATAACCATTCAAGTACATTCTATATCATCTTCCATGGGCTGTCCTCCCCACTCCATATCCTCCTTTCCTATCCTCTCATCTTCATAATCTCTAGGATCCATCTGATCCTTCTCTAGTACCTCCTTCTGCCCTTTATTACTTTCGTACATATTAGTTTCCTCTACTATTTCCACTTCATTATTGTTCTTCCTTTTAACAAATGTGGTCTCCTTTCCAACCCCCTCCTACAACTCCTGTGATCTCTTTTTTGACTTTTCCACCATATCCTTCCTCTCACTCTAATTTTCCCTCCTCCCTCTCTGGTTTAATTCATTACTTCTAATCCCATTCTCTTTCTCACTCCTCTTCTTGCCCTTTTTTTTCCATTTAAGTACTCCCATGAGTTCGTTACTTCTCTTAAGACTTTACTCCAAGATTTTCTAAAGTTTTCTTCTTGCTCAATCCGATCCTCTTCCACTTCAAACACTACAAACCTGGATCCTTCTTTTTGTTCTTTCATGAATGTCCCCTCCCTTTTCATTCTCCTTCCTCTCTGTATAATCTTCCATAACCCCTCATCCCTCCTTATTTCTTAATCCTTTTCCTTTTCCCCAGTCCCATCACTCACATCATTCTCCTTCCCCCCATACTTTGTCTTTTTTAACTCATCACACTGACCAACTAAGTGGCCAAATTGTCCACATTTCCTGCACAATGACCCCATACTCTCATACACTACAGATAATACTTGCCCCTTTACATCAAATTCTAGGACTTGAGGCTTAGTTAAATCCAACTCAACACACATTCATGTAGTTCGTCCTCTAGTCCTTTGAACTGTATGAACATCCAGTTTTATAGCCTTTCCAATTGCTTTTCCTAGATTAAGCAAAAATTTCTTATCAAAAAGAGGTGCAGGTAGACCAGGGAATCTACCCCAAGCAATCATTGATTCAATCTTTTCCCTCTTCAAATTAAAATCTGGCCTCCAACCAACCATGTTGAGATATGCATCTGCCACAACCCACGGTCCCCCTGTCAGTGCTTCCATGTAATCCTCTCTATCTTGGAATGTAACTAGGAAAAAATCATTTTCTAAATCGAATATATCTATTGCTCCCTTATGTGCCCACATATGCTTTAATTTGTTCACCATAAATCTATATATAGGTCTCCTCCCCATCAATTTCACAACCAAAGTTTATCGAAATGGCCGCATTAATCTCTCTCTTTCCTTTTCATCCAACCAGAAACTCAAACGCAAAGGATTCGATCTGTCAACTATAATTCCTTCTTTCGGATTCAACACATTATCAAAATCCGTACTAGATCCATAATCTTCACCTTGCTCTTCCTCATCACACTTCAACCATTCCCACAAGCATATCCTCGAGTTCACGTTTTTCATCAAGGATTCCCTATAAGATTTTGGAGACATCGACCCCTCCTCATTCTCCATCCATTCCTCCTCACGAGCTTTTACACTAACATCTCTAGTAAACTTCACATCTTCCACACCAGCCTTCCTCTTCCTCCTCCCAGCTTCCTCTCCTTCCCCCTCCATCAGCTTTCCTCACTTTATCCCTTCACACAAGGAGCGTGCAAGAGATCACTCTTTCCTCCGCCACAGTAGGCGACGGAGTTCACTCTCACCTTTACACACAGATTGCTACTTGTCCCCTCTAAAAACCCTAGCAGAGCCCTAGCTTAGTAGTTTTCAAATAAAAATTGATATTTTTATTCGAATTGTGATGCCTTTAATTCAAAGGTGAAGAATTGAAGGCTCTATTATACATACATTAAATTTTTCACATACATCTTGGATTGTTTTTTTTTTCGCATACAAAGGTCAATTATATATATGCCGAAGGGAACTGTACCATGATATTTAGTATAATAGGGTTTAGGGGAGGGAGAAAAAAATTAACAAAAGGGCTAATATAATCTTGAGATAAAACTAATGAGTTAAAATTCAAAGGATCAAAACTAAAATAAAGGCAATATAAACAAAAATTTGTACCAACGCTTAACAAAGCCTCAATTTCAAATAACGAGTGACTAGAAAACACAGAATTAATTAGATGTGCAAGAAAACATATATATTTTGTTTTAAGTTTATTTAAAATCAGTTCCTCTTGAACGCTAATGATAACTAAATCGGGCTTGAAAAATGTAACACAAGATAGAAACCTTGTATTGACAAATACACTTGTATGTAGCGTTATAATGGTAAAAACGGGGAGGTTTAGCACATACAAAAATTAAAGTTACATAGGTAGTAAAATAAAAAATAAAAAGAACAATATACCTTGACGGGACGGGATTTAGGCATCTCATTTCATGGCCCGTCCGGTCCCTAGCGACCTTGGGACCACTATTTATTAGGCCTTATATTACAATTTTAACAATTTATTTTCAAAATATTGAAGTGCTAAGTTGTATCTAAATTCTTATATATATATTTTTCAAGTGCATCCATTATTTTAAAATATTTTATGATACATCCAGAATTTTAAAATGTTTTTAGTACGGTTAGCACTTAAGGTATTTTTACATCTATCTATCATTCTAAATACATATTTTGGTGCATTAAACAGCAACTTTTTTTTTCCTGTGGATACAACACCCTAAATTACATAAGATTGCTAAGTGCAAAATTATATAAAAAAATATTTTAGGTTTATAGACGTACCTAACATGCATACTTTGGGTGTTGGATATATCATTGCCAATATTAAATCTGAATATTAATGAGGATGAGAAAAAGAAAATAAGAAGAAAGGAAAAGAAGAGGCTTTTGCCCATGGATACTCGGATAATAGGTTCGTACAGGTTCATTATGACTTATAAGCTCCCCATAAATGCACCGGTCCATTTTAGGTCCAAGACGACTTACCATAGCCATTCAATATTGTTTTCTAATTTTCTTAATAGTAGCGTTACGATTTTTCAATCAGTACGGCCGGCACTAAATGTTCATCATGTCCAGTAACGGTTACAGTGCTTTGTTCTTTTGCGTAGACTTGAG
>JBAGKO010040112.1:0-10241 GCA_037177275.1 Acacia concinna | reverse complement strand
GGTAGAGAGGATCTTATGAATCTAACATGATCTAATCACTCAAGATATTTCTAATTAACCAATTGAGTCTAGGTTTAGATTAAATTGGAAGGTTAGGGAATATTGATTAACAAGGGTCCTCGTGATTAGTTAATAAAAGAACTCAACGTTAAAAGTGGACAAGGAAGGTCAGTTGATTCAATCACCTAGGACACTCATCTTTTGAAATTACATCTATTCATATCTTCATTTCAATCATTGGAAAATACAAAAAAAAGTAGATTCTCTCAATTATGTTAAATAGATGATACTTACACCTCAAAGCTTTAGTTAATTTTTTATTTACACACTATATTACCTAGGAACTAACAATAGGCTCCTTGAGAAGAATGACCAAGGTTAACTACTATACTATAGTCTTTAGCTTAGAATTATTGATAGGAGTAGACAACTAACCTTCTTAATCATAGTTCCATCGAAGACCAATGCGATTTACCACATTGATAGGATTGAATGGTATTCCAAGAGCACAATGAATAAACTAAGCATGAATCCAAGCAATTTTTCAAAATCAAATCAGTTTTGCAAAAAAAAAAATCATTGCCAAATCTAGTTTTTAACTCTTTGGGAATTGGGCAAAGATAAGAAAGATTTTTCAATTTCATCTCAGCATGCACAATGGCAAAAATCAGATGCAAATGTCAATTTGAAGTCAATCCCCCAAAGGTTTCAAAATAGGATAAGCAATTTGCAACAAGTGATCATGCTTAATCACTTAATGATGCCAAGAATAACAGCAAAACACCAGGTAAACAACCCAAGACAGAATCACAAAGCAACCCTCAGTATGTGTAACAAACTAATCCTCAAACACTAGTCACAGTCAAGCTTACTTAAAAAATATGCCAATAATTTTTCAGAGCCACAATGTCAACACCACTAAATATATACATGATTACAGGATAACTTTACCAAACAAGCACAACTGAGCACATTGACCAAGCTTCATAACACACCAAATTTCAGTCCAAAATCCAATATATAAATTCCCAAATCAAGCCAAAACCATCCAGATATGCATATGGATTGAACAATAGTAGTCCTAACCAAGAATAAGATTTTATTAAGACAGAGCTAAATTTTTTTTTGTATAGAAAATAAAAATAAAAACAAAGATCAAGTCAAGAAAAGAAGATACTTCAGGGAATGCAAAATGGACTGGACAAAAAAATGTTTTTTTAAACAGTTGTGAGGAGAGAGCTGCAGCTATTTGAGCATCTTCTTCACTGAGCTGAAGTAAAAAAAATAGAGTATCTCTTTCAGATTCTTTGCACAACAGAGATTGATAGAGAGCTAGAGTACAGCTATGATGGTGTTCGGTGGATAAAGGAGTTAGAGATATGAGATCAAATGATTAAAAGACAGAGAGATAAATAGTGTGTGTGTGCAGATCTGGTTATCCAAAAAAGAAATGACGATGCCAAAAATGGTGGTGGTTGACGGTGGGTGTTCCTCAATGAGGGGAAGAGATGACGAATTTGAGGTGGAATCTGCGAATGGGTGAAGGTGAAAAGTGGTGCCGATTTGAAGAAGGTGAACGAGAGAATTGGTGTCGAAATGGGAGAGGTGAATGAGAGAATAGTGGATCTGAAGAGCGCAAATCTGGAAGAAGGTGAAAGCATGGTGAAAATAAAAGAAAATTACTGCATGCAATGGAAGAGTGACGCTGGTATACTCATGGGATCAAAATGGAAATAGAAAAGAAAAAGAAAAAAAGAAAAAACGAAGGTGCTAGGGTGATATGAAGGTGGTGGGTGCTGAGAATGGAGGTTTGAAATTGGTGTAAATGGTGATATTTGTTTGCGTTGGTAGTGTATCGGTAGAGAGAAAATGAAGGTGATGGTGAAATATGGTAGGTTTGCATGGATGGGGTGAAGATTGTAGGTGATGGGATGAAAAATTGGGGTTTGAGGTAAAGGTGTATAGGAGTAAGGAGAGAAATTACAAGTAGGAGAGAAAAATTTGAAATTATAAATGTATGTGGAGTGAATGTGGGTTAGATTCACAGGGTAATTTAGGAATGAAATGAAAAAGGTTAAGGTAAAAATGGTAAAGAAAGTAAATGTTTTTTACATTATTTATATATATATATTTTACTTTTAAATTATATATAAAAAATCAAAAGAAAACAAAGAACATGTCAAAACGCCTGATAGTTCGCTATAGCGAACCCACAGCAAAACAAGACAGAAAGTTTCTGTTAAGTCTTGCTGTGGAGTTTGTTGTAGCCAATGCCACAGCCAAACAAGACAGAAAGTTTATGTCAAGTCTTGTTGTGGAGTTCGCTACAGTCAATGCCACAACCAAACAAGACAGAAAGTTTTTGTCAAGTCTCATTGTGGAGTTTGCTGTAGCCAATGCCATAGCAAATACAGACAGTAAACAAAACAGCATAACAACAAACATATTACATTAGAACAGCAACCAAAACACACAAACTCACCCAAAATCCAAACTCAAACATTCCAAACACCATAAACACCAAGAAACCCTCTAAATATAATATTATGCACTTAAGCACAACCCAATAGCAATATGATACTCATGAAATGCTGCACCACTCATCCTTACTCAATTCCAACAACCAAAAATCACTCAATGAACAATAAATTAGTACTTCCCTTTGTAGTTCATGTCTTTTGCCTTCATGTTGCTCCTCTAGTTGCATCTCTTAAAGTCTATTTCTCAAAGTCCATGAGGGAAACCTTTCTCACTTACAAAACACAAAGATCAAACATAAAACCTCTAAAACACACTAAAAACAATCAAAATGACAAGATTAAGTTGAACACTTGGGTTGCCTCCAAAGAAGCGCTTAATTTATAGTCTTTAGCTTGACTCTTCATTTTGGTCACTCTTCATTAACTATATAGATGGTGGATATGAGCTTATCCACATCTCCTCCCCAGTAATGCTTCAAACGTTGACCATTTGCCTTGAATCATTCACCCTTCTCATTTTCTAGCTCCACATCACTAAACTTAGATGCTTGAACCACCGTGAATGGATCAGACCAACAAGATTTCAGCTTCCCTAGGAATAATCTCAAGTTAGAGTTGTAAAGAAGAACCCTATGACTTGGTTCAAAACTCTTTGGAAGAATTTTCTTGTCATGCTCCTTCTTTGTTTTCTCCTTGTAGAGCCTTGCATTTTCAAAGGCATCTTAGCGAAATTCATCAAGCTCATTCAATTGAAGCATTCTTCTTTCCCTAACAACTTGAGGATCACAATTTAGCTTTTTGATAGCCTAATAAGCTCTATGCTCCAACTCCACCGGTAAGTGGCACGATTTCCCAAACACCAAGCGGTAAGGTGACATTCCAATAGAGGTTTTATATGCTATTCTATATGCCCATAAAGCATCATCCAACTTGCTGGACCAATCTTTTCTAGTAGCGTTAACCACTTTTTCTAGAATTTTCTTGATTTCACGATTGGAGATCTTCGCTTGACCATTGGTTTGAGGGTGGTAAGGTAACACCACCTTATGCTTAACACCATATTTCTTCATTAGGGCTTGAAATTGGTGATTGCAAAAATGTGAACCCCCATCACTAATGATTGCTCTAGGTGTGCCAAATCTAGTGAAAATGTTTTTCTTGAGAAATTTCAACACTGTCTTAGCATCATTAGCAACACATGCCATGGCTTCTACCCATTTGGACACATAATCCACACCAACTAAGATGTACTCATGGTTGAATGACTTAGGAAATGGGCCCATAAAATCAATACCCCAAACATCAAAAAGTTCAACTTCAAGCATGTTATTCAAGGGCATTTCATTCCTTCTTGAGATGTTCCCCACTCTTTGGCATCTATCACATTGGAGAACAAATGCATATGCATCCTTGAATAAAGAAGGCCAATAAAACCCACTTTGAAAGACTTTTGCAACAGTCTTCTCACCTCCAAAATGGCCACCATACTCAAAAGAGTGGCAACAATGTAAAATGCACTCTTGTTCATTTTTCGGAACACATCTTCGAATGAGTTGATCAGGGCATCTCTTGAACAAATATGGTTCAGCCACAAATACTTCTTAATTTACGCCTTTGAGACGAATTGATATCTGGAGGTAAAACTCCACAAACTAAGTAGTTGACAAAATTGGCGTAGCACAGTGTAGATGAGCTATTAACAAAGAACAGCTGCTCATCTGGAAATGGTGCATGAATCATGTTAGATGCATCAAGTTGAGCTTCAGTGCTCAACCGTGAGAGGTGATCTGCAACTTGATTTTCAGCTCCCTTCCGGTCTATGATGTTCAAGTCAAACTCTTGAAGTAGAAGAACCCATCGAATTAACCTTGCCTTTGAGTCGTTCTTAGTGAATAGGTACTTCAGAGCAGAGTGGTCAGTATAGACAATGACCTTTGTACCCACAATGTAAGGCCGGAATTTCTCACAAGCATAAACTATGGCAAGTAACTCCTTCTCTGTAGTAGTGTAATTAAGTTGGGCACCATCAAGCGTTTTGCTTGCATAGTAAATGGGATGAAATATCTTCTCCACTTTTTGCCCAAAAACAGCACCCACTGCATAATCACTAGTATCGGCAATAATAATGAAAGGTAAACCCCAGTTCGAAGCTACTAAAATAGGAGTTGAAATGAGACGCTTCTTCAATTCTTCAAAAGCTTCTAGGCATTCCTCATTGAACTTGAAATCCACATCTTTTTCCAACAACTTGGATAATGGCTTAGCAATTTTAGAAAAGTCCTGGATGAACCTTCTGTAAAATCCGGTGTGTCCAAGGAAACTCCGTACACCTTTCATGTTAATAGGCGGAAGGAATTGCTCAATGATAGCAATTTTTTCTCTATCAACTTCCAAACCTTTTTGAGATAGCTGG
The DNA here is from genome assembly GCA_037177275.1 of Acacia concinna. Taxonomy (NCBI): domain Eukaryota; kingdom Viridiplantae; phylum Streptophyta; class Magnoliopsida; order Fabales; family Fabaceae; genus Acacia; species Acacia concinna. The sequence continues at coordinate 5,348 of JBAGKO010040112.1, read as the reverse complement.
TGGCCAAGTACAATGCCATCTTGCACCATAAAGTGGCATTTTTCCCAATTAAGAATCAAATTAATTTCTTCACATCTTTTAAGCACCGCATCCAAATTGTCCAAGCAAGAATCAAAAGATGGATCGAAAATAGAGAGGTCATCCATGAAGACCTCAATGGTCTTCTCAATCATATCAGCAAATATAGATATCATACAACGTTGAAAGGTAGCCGGCGCATTGTAAAGTCCAAATGGCATGCGTTTAAACGCGAAGGTTCCATAGGGACATGTGAATGTTGTTTTCTCTTGGTCTTCTGGGGCTATAGCAATCTGATTGCAACCCGAATAGCCATCCAGAAAACAGAAAAATTCTTGGCCAGCTAGCTTGTCAAGCATTTGATCAATGAAGGGCAATGGAAAATGATCCTTCCTAGTAGCAGAATTAAGCTTCCGATAGTCCATACATGCCCGTCATCTAGTCACCGTGCGAGTAGGAATTAGTTCATTTTGGGTGTTAGCCACTACAGTCATGCCACCTTTCTTAGGAACACATTAAACTGGGCTCACCCATGAACTATAAGAGATAGGGTACATAATTCTAGCTGAAAGCCATTTGAGAATTTCCTTTTTGACAACTTCCTTCATCATAGGGTTCAAGTGTCTTTGATGCTCAATAGAGGTCTTGTGATCATCTTCTAATAGAATTTTGTGTATATAAATAGAAGGGCTTATATCCTTGATGACGGCTATAATCCACCCAATTGCACATTTGTGTACCCTTAACACCCTTAGTAACTTCTATTCTTACAAATATGAAAGGATAGAAGAAACTATGATCGGTAGAGTATTGGAATTACCAAGATAAGCATATTTGAGGTGAGAAGGCAATGGCTTGAATTCAAAAATTGGTAGAGATTCAATGGAAGGCTTCAATGGTGAACTTAAGGCATGAAACACCTTAAGTGGCTCAAAGGACCTTGGCCTCGAAAGAGGAAATGATTCCAAACGAAGAAACTCTTCAACTACACCTTCATCAAGTTCCTCTAAACTCTTCTCACCAATAAAAAATGCTTCTAGAGAATCTTCTATCATGGAAACACATGAATCTTATTGCACAATTGAATCTATAACATCAATAAAGGAGCATTGAGCTGAATTATCATGAAACTTCAAAGTTTTAGGCATGTTGAATATCACTTTCTTATCATCAACCCTTAAGGTAATCTCCCCCTTCTCTACATCAATGAGGGTCCTTACCGTGGCAAAAAATGGATGCCCAAAGATGAGAGGAATTTTCCAATCAACTTCACAATCAAGCACAATAAAATCAGCTAGGAAGATGAATTTGTCTACCTTAAATAGGACATCCTCAATTATCCCTCTAGGTCTAGATGTACTTTTATCCACAAGGAGAAGAGTAATCGTAGTAGGTCTTGGCTCTCCTAAACCCAATTGGTTAAAAACAACAAGATGCATCAAGTTAATACTTGCACCAAGATCACAAATAGCCTTAACATTAAAATTTGTCCCAATGTTGCAAGGAATGTAGAAGCTTCTGGGATCCTTCAACTTGTTAGGCAACTTCTTTTGAATAATTGCGCTACATTCTTTGGTCAATGCCACAATTTCAAATTCATTAAACCACCTCTTCTTAGAAAAGACATCCTTAAAATTTTTTGCATATTTTGGCATGCTTTCTAATGCTTCAGCAAAAGGAATGTTCACATGAAGTTGTTTGAACATGTGAACAAACCTCTTGAATTGTGCATCCTCTTCCTTCTTTTTGAACCTTTAAGGAAAAGGTAGTGGAGGGATTATAATTGGAGCCAAGGTCTTTCTCTTCTTCTCGTCATTCATTTCTAGGTCCCTTTTCTTATCTTAGACCATAGTCTCTAGACTTTCTTCAACTTTCTTTGTCTTCTTAGTTTCTTCCTCTTCTACTACTATGTCTTAATCTAGAGCTTCTTCATCTTCAGATTCCATGACCACTTAGTCATTCTTTCTAGGACTTGGCTTACTTATACTAGGCACATCCAGTAGAACTTTGCTACTTCTCAAGCTAATGGCATTACATTCTACATTTCCTTTTTTCTTAGGATTAGGAATGGTGCCACTGGGAAGGCTACTCATTGATATAGCATTTAGTTGTAATGCTATTTGCCCTATGTAAACTTTGAGGCTTTTAATAGTAGCATCGTGGAAAGAGAGAGCGGCTTGTGTGGCTTCAGTTTTAATCCTTTGAGACTCTTGATTAGCCAATATTTGGCCTAGTATCTTTTCTGTTTTAGATTCCTCTTCCTTCACAGGAACTTGCCTTGCTTGCATTTGAAAACTAGGTAGGGGAGTAGGCTTGATACTAGAAGTTAAAGGTTGATTCAATTTTTTCCCTTGATTCCATGAGAAATTTGGATTATTTCTCCATCCGAGTTATATGTTTGAGAATAAGGATTGTTATGAGGATTAGGAAACTTGCCCATATAATTCACAGATTCAGTAGTCATAAAGAGGGGGCATTAATCTGGCATGTAGACATCTTGGTATTGGTCACACACAATTGGTATAGCTTGAGTAGCATGCACACCATAAGAAGAACTCCTTTGCATTGGAGATTCTAACACATCGAACAACTTATTCAATGCAGACAAAATGGTGGCTATATATGGAGAAGAGTCCTCCTTAGGAGTCAGTGTGGCATGTGTAGTCCTCTTATCGGTGCCTTGAGTGTAATTTGTAGACAGTTGATCCAACAATATAAACACTTCATTAACAAGAACATTTCAGTATCCCCATTAGTCATAGAGTCAACCATTGCCTTAGATTGAGGATTAAGGTGATTACAGAAAATTTGGACTACAACTGATTTGTCTACCCCATGATTGGGGCATTGTTTCATCAACATCTTATATCATTCCCAAGCGGCATAGAGATGTTCATCTGGATATTGCTTAAAACTAAGAAACTCCTCAATAGCTTCCACAAATTTGTTATCGAAAAGAATCAAGCTCTGAATTTTATTTCAAGGTCATTCTAAGAATTAATATTGCCTTCAGGAAGATTGTTGAACCAATCCCTAGCCTTTCCTTGTAAGGAAAGTGGGAATAACCTTAGCCTTAGAACATCTTGAGGAACTCCATTTTGCTTGAAAGAGTCACACACCTCCAATAAATACATCACATGCTTGTTGGCATCTTTATTGTTGAAGAACAGGCTTGTCAGACTTAATGCCTTGGTAACCTTTTCAAAATTAAACAAAGGATTGCAATAAAGGGTATGATCCCATATCATCTCTTGAGGAGTTTTTTGTTAATTACCTAGGAACTAAGTGCAATGATTGACATGTAACAATTTTAAAAGAAAAGAGTTTCATCTTTTAACTAACGACTACTCTTTGCAATTGAAAACTAAATTGGCTCTAAACTACTTCTTTTTGAGATTTTTCTTTCTAAAATGGAATGGTGAATGAGAATGGATTAAATGAGAGAAAATAAGAAGATCAATAATGGAATGAACAATCCTTTATAGCAATAACGCAAGCAATCCTCACTTTAAATAATCATGGGAGATAAATCATGCTAGCTTTAAAAGACTCTAAGGTCTACCCCTTAGACTAGGCCTAACTTAGATTATTTATTACCAAGCCACCTTGCATATTAATCTCTCTAAATTATGTTGATTAAGCTTTCTAGCAATTAAATGAACTTAAAATTTTATTTAGCTCTTAATCCAATAACCGAGCCACCTCACATTACTACTTAATTTTCTCATTAATCTTAATTTAACAATAGCCACCCATATGAAAAAATCAAGATTAATGATGCTAAAGCCTAATGCTAAATACAATTAATAAGCTCAAATCCAAGAAATCAATGCAAACACTTAACACCATTGATCCACTAATCAAGCCACCTTGAATTAGCACAAAATACTCACAAAATAATCACTTCAATGACAAACCAGCATAAAGAAATGAGAATTAAGCTAAATTAAACACAATGTCAAGAATCTAACAAAGGTTTAAGCAACAACCAATTTTCTATAGAAAAGTTAGATAAAAGAAATGTATTCAAATGCCATAAAGTTAATCCTAAGACTTAGGAATCACTAAATAGCATAAGAGAAGAAAATTGGAAGAGCCAAAACTCCCCTATTGAAGCTCCAAGCTCATGCCATTGTCATTGCCACAAAGGATTGAGAGCCTTAGTTGATACAACTCATGGAACCAGCACCAAAAAATGAAGACACCCCTTTCACCGAGACCATATCTATAAAACACCATGGATGAAATGAACAGTGAAGGAGAAAGAATGGAATGAAAGAAGGAGCCACAGACGGACTGTGTAAAGATAAAGAAGCTAGCTGATGATTATAGAGGATAAAGTTGATGATGATTGTGGCTCTGTTCTGCTGTCAAACCAGAAGTGGAAGGGAGCTGCTATCATTTGCAATTTGGACGCATGGTGTTTGAGATAACATATTAATGATGACGGTGGAAGACAAGAAGGAGCTCAATGGCAAGATGGAATGAATATGAGATTGTGGCCACAAGATGGAGATGAATAATAAAGGTTAAGGTCTGATGGTTCAATGGTTTGCAGATTCAGTGCCACGATTTCTCTCTATGCTGATATCTCCCTAAAGAAATGGTGAAGTTGGAGTGAAGGAGATGGTAGTGACTGTGAAGGATTGAAGGGGATAATGGATGGTGATAGTGAATGGAGAAGGTGAATGATGAATGTGCGGCATCTCTCTCTGTTCTCTTGTGTGGTTGTCTCTCCCTTTTCTTTCCTGAAAACTCTTCTGTTGTAGACCTAAAGTTACTGTTCAAAAAGATGAGTTTTGCTGGTAGACCAAACTGGAGTTTCTGAAATTCGAGGACTAAGATGTAATTTTTGCAATTTAAGCTCCAAACATCCATTTTCAAACTTGGTCCAATTTATTCAAGTACCTACAATTAAAAGCGATTAAACCAACATCAAATATTCCCAAAAATCATTGATTAAGAGTTATTACAATTTTTTTTGACAATTTTGACCGTCTTAGCTCTATATCAATTCATTTACTCTTAATCCCAATTAATTATAATAAAGACAGTTTTAGCTCAATAATTATGAGAAAATCGTTCAATAAAGTATGACAATATATAATAAAATTGGGATTTGTCAACTGTAAAGCCCATGAAACATCTTAGTCTTTTTTATTTAAATATTATAAAATAAATAAATAAATACTAAAATACAATACTTTTTAAAATATTTATCAAGATGCTACATGCAAAATCGTCCTTCTCTTGTGCGAGTTTCGAAAATCGCACTCCCCTTATGCGAGTTCTTCATGAGGGAGGAGAGAGGGTGAGAAAATTGTACTGAA
>JBAGKO010040082.1:0-10241 GCA_037177275.1 Acacia concinna | reverse complement strand
GGGAGTTGAATCTTTTTTTTTTTTTGGTGAAACTCGCCCTCCTGGAGGGTGAGTTTTGTGTCAAAATCTGACACAGATCAGTGAACTCACCCTTTTGGAGGGCGAGTTCAACAATTCAGACTCTCTCTCCTCCCAATTTTTAAAGAACTTGCTTTTGTGAAGTATGATTTTGGAACTCATCCTTTAAGAGTGCGGGTTTACTTATAGTATATGTGTAAATATTCTTAAAAGTGCAACATTTTTGTATTTTTTTTACTGTTTATATTATTTTAATAAAAATGCCCCCATATTACCACCTTGAAAGATACTATGTTTTGCTTTCATTTGTCCTCTAATAACGAATAATCTAATATAAACCATATTTATATCAAGTTCCTTATAACTATTTCGTTAGGTTCTCTTTTCACGCATGACCATATATCCTATTTATTATATTTGAGCTTATAATTAAATTATTGTAATTAAAAAATAGGACACATGATCACATATGATTAGAAAACCTGATAAAATAGATATAAAAAACTTTATCTAAGTATTTTCCATATAATATCATTGATTTCAGGTAAAAAAAATTGATTTAATCAACATTAATACATTATAAAATTAGTTCAATAATTATTCAATATGGTTTGTAATCATGTTTGTTTTATAATAAAATAAATATAAAGAACTTAATCTACGTATTTTCCATCTAATATCATTGATTTCACGTCCCAAAAAAAATTGATTTAATGAACATTAGTAAATTATAAAATTTGTTCAATAATTATTCAATATGGTTTGTAATGAACTTAATCTAAATATTTGCCATCTAATATCACTGATTTCAGGTCCCAAAAAAAAAATTGATTTAAGCAACATTAATAAATTATAAAATTCGTTCAATAATTATTCAATATGGTTTGTAATCATGTTTGTTATCTGATGAAATATATAAGTATTTTCCATTTAATCATGTTTGTTATCAGGTCTCAATTTTTTTTTTGATTTAATCAACATTAATAAATTATAAAATTCGTTCAATAATTATTCAATATGGTTTGTAATCATGTTTGTTATGTAATTTTTTTTCAAAAAAAGAGTGATACATTATAATATTATAAATTATGTCATATCATTTAAATATTTAAATATATAAATCCTAATAAAATATGCAATTCAAATCTAATCTTAATATCTAATAATATTAATCCCAACATATCATTAAAAAATTTAATCTCAAAATCTTATAATACAAATCCTAATATCTTATAACATGTAATATATTAACTCAATTCGAGAAAAAAAAATTAACTCAATAATACTATACTTTAAATAACATAAGTTTAATATCTAATTCAAATTCAATCATAATATTTAAAAAATTTATCTTAATATATAATAATATATCAAATATAATTTTAGTAAGGAGATCACACTTGATCAATTGTATTATAAATATACATGTATGTATGTTTTTTTTTTAGCCCACGTATTTTATATATTTATTTTATATTATATACTACGCTTGTAAATAAATAATAAGCTGATTGATTCTTTCTTATTTTCCATAACTGCTCTGCCCATTTGATTCTTTTGGCGCTCTAACTCTCTGCTAGGTTCGCGAAGCACGCTTCTTGACCGTCGTTCTCTCCGCCATGGCGCTCTCCCTCGCTGATTCTTCCATGGCGGATCTCGGTCCCACTTCGAGTTCTAGGTCTTTCCTCTTCTCTATCCTCTTGATTGTACTTCTTGATATCTCCGCTTGTATATGAATGTGAAATTAATCAAATTATCACCTTACGCCTAATTGCATTATTCATTTCTTTGCTTTTCTTCCCCCTTCGATTCTCCCCAACATTTTCAATTGCATCTTTTCTGGTATCTGCAAGTTTTCTTCATTCTGGCTTGCCGTAATTCATAATTTAACATTTTTTTTTACAATTCTAAGGTGAAAATTTTCTTCCCTTTCATATTTCTTTCTTCTTTCTACTAATATCACTCTTAATATGACCGTGCTGGTTATAGCAATCCCCATCCGGATTATGCTGAAGTCGTGCTGATACGTCATGGTGAAACATTGTGGAGCCCTGATAGACTGCAGGTACTTTTTTTTGGCGTGATTGAGTATAAACAGTGATGACATTTGAAATTAAGTTTCACAGCAATCAAATTGTAGGTTGAACGTATTTCTGCTATTATATTTGATGCATACCTGTAGCCTAACCAATACGATATGCTTATTTCTAATTAAGGCTTTTCAAGTTAAAGTGGCGCGAGCCATCCACAATAGGACTCTTTGCTTGGCCCTTGTGGCTGGCTACAAATAATTTTTTAAAACGATCTTCGTGCGGGAAGAGTATCTTCTTATCTGTTTGCAAAAGCATGTGCATAGCTACCCTATTATCACAATCACTTTGTCCTTTACTTTCTTTCCCCGTTACTGTAATTATTGATTTCTACTACTAGTGTAATTGCATCTGTTTATACCTTTCTTGCCCATTATTTCTTATATTGATAGTCCCTTTTGAGTTTCCTAACTTTAATTATGCTCAACTTTCACATAAGCTCATAACATGTGTGCTTGTGTGTTTCAGGGACAGCTGGATGTTGCGTTAAATCGATCTGGAATAGCACAAGCAACTAGAGTAAGTTGCTTTTGTTTCTCGATTTCATTCTTTCCTGTGTACAAACCATATATTTAGGATTCTTTCTTTCTTTTTGGGGTCTCGATTTTATGCCTTAATGGCAAACGCCAATATTTTGGATGGAGGTGGCTGAAAGCCTATCTATGGAACGAAAAAGGGTCTGTGCCGTATATTCTTCTGACTTGAAACGAGCTTATGAGACTGCACAGATAATTGCAACCAAATGTGGACTACCAGAGGTTCGAACCCAGATAAACCTTCACTTTTCATTTCATTAAATTTTGTATCCTGGAATATTAGTTCGGTTTTGATTTCCCCTATATTTTTATGCTCCCAGTCGTAACCATTAATACTCTCTGTTCTGCTTTTTTGTCCTCTCTATATGTCGCACCTTAAACTCCAGGTTTTCATGGACACTGACCTAAGGGAAAGACACCTTGGGGCTCTCCAAGGCATGTCCCGTCGTGAAGCATCAATGATTAATCCCAGAGCTTTCGAAGCTATGGATCGAGGTCAAGAAATACCAGTGAGTGTAATAGAAGCCAAATTATTATATCCCTTGTTTAAAGTAAAAAGAGAAATTCATACAAGTAAATAGACATTTGCTTTGAGCTGATGGTGTTTGTTATTCAGTTGCTGCCCTAATCTTGATTGGTTAGTATTTTGTTTTGCCACTATATTATTTATACTGTGATCACCCTCTCTGCGCGTACTTGACATTATGCCCCTTTTGTTAATATCATTATTGATGACTAACTAGCTTGGTTAGTGTTTTGCTTTGCCACTATATCATTAATATTATGAATGCTTTAATATTGCATGCGCCTGGCATTAACGCAATAGTAAAAAATATTCAGGGCGGTGGAGAAAGTGCTGATCAGCTTTCCGAGCGCTGCACATCTGCATTGCATAGGATAGGCATGAAGCATTTAGGTAGGGACCTCAAATTATGTGGCTCCTGAGAAATTTGCATTGTCAGAGCAAATTAGTTTGACAATGTGGACATAACAAGTAATTGGTGATAATTTTTTTGTAATCTGTTTTGATTTGCAGGGAAGCGGGTTGCAGTTGTTATTGATGGAGGTGTCATCAGAGCACTTTGCAAGCATGCCAATGCAGAGAGTCTTTGTCGGAGCATGCTCAACAAGCGGGTCATTGTCATTCACTTCCATGAAGACAAGTGGGTCATATAAACTTGGTGAGATTTTAGCCATCTGAACCAAACAGGATTTCTGCAGTCGGGTTTTGGGAGTGTGACACAACTTCTGGTTAGGACCAAAATATCTCTTGACTCATTCATTGGACCAATATACGTTCCACGTTTCCAAAGTAATACTGGTTATGGCTTGTGAGTAAGGAGAAGGAAAGGATATCATTGTATTCTTGTTCAAGTTTTTTGTTTTTAATTACTTTGGATATACTGTATTATGAACTTTAATGATGCTAGAGATAATTCTGCCTCACCCCTGTGAAGTTTATTCACCAGTTATCCTATTATGCATAATGTGTGAGGGTGGAAGAAATATCTTCATTTTTTTTTGTACTTAACTATGTTGATGAATGCCATTGACGAGTAGTGATATTTGCTAATGGGTTTTCTACCCAAAGCTGGCTTTGTCATATGTATTATGGGCATTTGGATCTTAAAGTTAGGCAAAAAAAATTATCTGCACACCAATCTCCTCAGGCCTGATTGAACACGGAAAAATAGCCTGGAAAATTAGTTGGGACGTTTGATTAGGACTTACTGATTCTTGGCAAAAAAAAAAAAAAACGGGACTTACTGATTCAGGGCCACCAACTCCGCATGTGTTGTTGAGGTCATTAATTAAGTTTCATTCGTAAGGGCTAGTTTGAAGGTGAGTTAGTATTGCTTGAGGGCCAAAAGTTCTGTATTTGACTCTTCTGTTGTATCAACTACTGTTTGCCATGAAAAGGATGCTCTTGATCAAATAAGAACATAAAATATATACTTCTCTCGTGCTTGTTTGAGAAGCACAAAAAGGTGTATTTTTAAGCACTTTTTTACAAGCCGAAATCACTTCTAAAAAATAAAACAAACATGTAACCCTGAACCATAATTCCATTTTGGTAGTGATTGGCCATGTTTGACTCTCTCTTTTTCTTTAGAGCAGCAAGTGATTGGGCGTAAGGCCCATATATTAGAAACCCATGGCAAACGGACCAAGTATTCTCGGAGTCTCTCTAACTCTTTTTGTTCCAAAGATCCATTCCTTCACCTTTGTCTAAGGTACCCAACAAGAAAAGGTAAAGTAGAGCAATGTAGAGGCTGCTTTTTGGGGCAAATATATTAGTTTTCCTTTCTTCCTTCTTTTCTTAAAAGAAAAATTAAACGGACTAAGTTTTCCTTTCTTCCAAAATATTGGAAGTCTATTTTTAACAATGTTATTAAACATGAATCGTTTGGGTAGTGGGTCAAGAGTCAATGAATCAAATTGAAATTAAATAGCTAATAACCTAAAATCAGACCAGTGATGAAGTGAATTTGAACAATACCAAAATGAGATAGTTGCCAATTGCAATACTTAAATTCTCAATTGTAACATTATAAATTTTAGAGGTTTAGAGTTATGTAAGATTTAATTTTTAATGAGATTGAGGTATTAAGAGGTGAAATTTGAATATTTGAGACTTAGAAATACTAAGAATAATTATTAGAAATTACATTTTTAGGCTTTTTCAAAAAGTTTTTGAATTTGAAAATTTTGATGATCAAATGATAGTATTGAGTTATTCTTTTTGCATTAAAAAATTAAACATCTCAAGCTTTTTAAAGAGTCATACTTTATAATTTTTAGACATATGAAGAATTAGACATGATTTTTTGTTTTTGGAAAATTTTGAATAAATGTTGAACCGATAAAGTCGGTCGGACTGGACCAATCAACGGGTTTTGTGATCAAACCGGATGGTCCGGCTTTAATAACCATGATTTTTAATAAATAAAAACACCTCTACTTATTTGAAACACATGTTTTAAAAATCAACTTAGAGAAATGAGAGAGGGAGAGAGACAAAGTGGACAGTGCAAAAATAACAAACAGAGTATAGAATTAAGGAATGACGGAGAAAAGCATGTGAAACAAACGTTAAAACTGCCTCTCCCATATTCAATGAGGATAATGAAAGAAACTAGAAATTAACATTAGGGTTTGTTGTTGTTAGAGAGCAATGTTATCAATCCTAGACCAGATCGATTGGGTCGGCCAAAAAATCAACGACCTGGCTATGAAACCAACTTAGGTATATCTCTAACATAGGACTTTCACAACCTGGGGTGACCGGGTCTCAAATCAAGCAACTCCTAAAGTTTCTTGGTTGGCCGGGTTGCCTTTAAAAAAAACTGACATTTTTTTTTTGTATAAATTGTGCATAATAATATTAGTCAAAAGTACATGATAATATTAGTTTTGTGATTCACTAATCGATTTTATGTGGGAATATTTTATTATCCTTAATTAATGTTGATATTTTGTTAGGAAGTATATTTAGTGATTATAGATTCTAGTGTCATTAAATGGTGGATTGATATTATCATGCCAATTTTAGATGTATGGTTAGTTTTGATGATGTCAAATGTAGATACAAGTATTAAAAGCAAATAGTTTGCAGTATGAATTATTTCTTACTTTAACTAACTACTATATTTAATGTGAAACATTTTATAGATTAGTCAATGTAAGAAGACATTTAATAGGATTAGAGAAGATGTTTTATAAGAATAAATGAGAAAGAAGAATTATTCGAGAAGAGGAACAAGATTTTAAGTTAGAATGTAGTGAATGATGAAGATGAAGAATGATAATGTATGCAAGAATGAAGATAATAAATAAGGGGTGAAGAAGTCAATAAAAGAAAAGGAGTTATTTGAGTTGTCATCTAGAAAATAATCTTGAAGAAGAAGAGAAGAGATTGGAGAACTTGCTAAACTTCATGGAAATTCTTAGATTTGATATTGGTACTTTCTATGGTCAAATGATGGTTGAAATGATTTAAATTGAAGTTAAAATATGAGTAAATATAAATAAAGGATGGGAACTCAAGCTCAAAATTGTCATGAGCTCGAGCTTACAATTGAGTGTGAACTCAAGCTCACGATTAGGCTCATGCTCATCTTCCTCTATTCAATTTCCGTCCAGCATGATCAATTGAACTGAAACTTATTTCATATGAAACTATATTTAAAATTTAACAAATAGACATCAAGATCAAGCTCAAATCATTTCATATGAAAAGAGATGAATTTTCAACATTGGCGCTCGATTTTGTTATAATAATCTAGACAAGGTTCAATGCTTTTGACATATCTCTCAAACCACAACCCCAATTGAAATGCTTCTTTTTGGATATGAAACTAAACTCATACAACTTTCTAAAGAAGACAAGATCAACCAAAACTAAGATCATATGAGAGAATGAAGAATTTCCAAAACTGATGGTTTGACTCATGTTCCATAACAGTTTCTATTATTCTGTTCATATCTTACAAAATACAATGAATTTGGGGATGATTCTTGTTGTAATAAAAATAGATTCAAAGAGCTTTTTAGAGATACGTCATTTGCTAGATTTGGAGTTAAAATGACAATTTAACTTAAGCTTAATTCTTCACCTGTACTTGAGCTCTTCATCTTATCAGTATGCCAACTTGAGCTCCGCTCTCTTATGTTTTGCTTGAACTCAATTTTAAAATGGTCTAAGGGCTCAAGCTCTCTCTCTCTCTCTCATCTAAAAAATTGTCCCTCTCATAACAGTGAGTCACTTGTTGTTATCATAATTTTTCTTCAATAAGTCTTGAAAGTGAACTTGAGATCTCTTTTTGGTTTAAACTCAAGCTTCTATATTTTCTTGAACCAAGTTCTTCCTCTAATCCTGATAGCTCAAGCTCTATGAAAAAATGAACTCAAGCTCTCTTCCTTATTAAAGCTTTGCACTTATAATGACAATATGAACTCAATCTCTCTCTCTCTCTCTCATGAACTCAAGCTTTCCACTCCTAAAATTTTACCCGAGAACTCGAGCTCCCTTTCTTAAAACAATGAGTATTGGACTCCCACAACAGCGAGTCACTCACCGTTATAAAAGTCTTCAACAACAAGTAACTCGATATTGAAGAGATGAAAAAGGACTCGTGATCTCGAGCTCCCTTCTTTCCTTAAACTCAATTTCTTTCCTTTCTTTTAACTAATGAACTCAACTTCTTCTTCTCAAATCTTATAGCTCAAGCTCCCTTTAACCTTGAACTCGAGCTCCTTGCCTCTTTAAACTCAAGCTCTTTGTTTCATTAAAAAATTGCTCAAGAACTGGAGCTCCTTTGATTCTTGAACTCGAGCTCATATTCATGTGAACACAAGTCCTTCGTTTTAGAATCCGATAGCTTGAGCCCTTCTTTCATTTGAACTCAAGCTCACGTATGATTTGGGCTTAAGCTCCTTCTTTCATTCTTATCTCAAGTCAAAATTCATTTGTAAATGACTTCAAGCTTGAGCTCCCTTTTCATATGAACTCGAGCTCTCTTCTATGAACTCACAAATCCAGAAAAAAAGCATCAGAGTGTAATCTTACAATCATTTTGATATTTATAATTATTTATGCCTATTTTTCACTAATGATTCTACAAGTTATTATATATGTCTAAGATATTAGAAGCATCAAAGATGGGATTAACACTCAAGATGACAAAAAGGAAAAAGTGTGTTAGAACTCCAATGGCTATATTTCAACAGGAAGAAATATTTCTCAAAGAGCCTAATAGATACTTCATCATCTCTAACATTTATCAAATCTACACCAACTATAAAAGAAGAAACATTCAAGATGAACATATAGATTATGAGAGCTTGCACGAAAAAGTATCAAAATGCCAATACTCTGACTCCAACATCTCCTTATCGTATACTCTCTGTTTTTTAGTGATTATGTAATATATCATAGAGAGAGTTTACATTTAAGACTAAATGATTATCTATCTATTTTTGTGAGAAAGTATTGATTGCAAACCTTTATCATTCAAATAAACTCCTTACGGAGTGAAAGGGGAGTAAATTTGAGAGAGTTACAAAGGCTTTACAAGTGCTCGAAATAAACTTGTGTTGGTAAAGGTTCTCAAGTACCTATGAAACTTAAGGGATTGTAGCGACTTCTCTTGTGTCCATATTAAAATAGAAGATAGTTAATTGAAAATCTCAAGTAGAGCTTGAGGACAAGACGTATGTTATCGTGAATTACACAAAATCAGGATCAATCATAGTTTTCACATTCTCTTCCCTTAATTATCTCTTATATGTCCAGCATGTCTAACTTGATTAAATATCTTTGAATTTAGGGATCATTATTTTCATACTTATTACTTTTATTAATCTACGAAAAGATTTTTAAAGTCTATAAGTTTTGATCAAACACTCAATTCACTCCCCTTTTAGGTGACAGCTGTAACATCCTAGAATTTTCCTTAGGCCAAAATAGGGTATTTATGCCGAAATAGTGTTTTTAGAGTCGGCCAAGGCTCTTATCCTAATATTTTTTAGGGCCTAGATGAGGTATTCTGGATGAACTAAGGGCCTTAGTCTGTTGGGGGCTGAAATATCTCACAACAATTGAGGTGAAACTCAAGTAAGGACCTATGTGCAAAGAGAAAAAGTTTTGCAAAGTTTCGAGTCAAAATGCGGACAGGTCCGAGGTTCCCGATGTTAGATCCTATGTTTTGATGATTACCAAACTTCGGAAGATTTGTAAAAGAATATTTTCAATCATGGGAAACTAAGGGAAATTACTGAAGTGATTATACTTAAGTAATATCCACTTGGTTCTAGAAAAAGAAAATTAGTTTGAACATAACAAAAACCTTGCTTGTATTATGACCTCGAGGAAACTTGGCCCAAGCACAAAGGCCAGGTTCCTGGCTTAACTGGCTACAACAGCCAGGTTTTAGTGAAAACCTAGCAGTAAGGTCAAATTGTGTGGCACCATCGAGGAAAGAATCCACCCTCGAGGACTCGAGGCCCTGAAAGCCTAAGTATTCAACAAAGCAAGGCAGAAGGAGAACCTGGCCAGTGAAGTCAAACCTGACCCAGGAAAGTCAAACCTAACCTACCTGGCCAGTGTGAAGTACCCTAGAGGAAAGGGGTGTGTCCTCGAGGAAATAAGGAAAATTGGACACCTGAAAGGCTGAAGAAGAACCTGGCCAAGGAAGTCAAACCTGGCTCAGGGAAATCAAACTTAACCTACCTGGCCAGTGTGAAGTATCCTCGAGGAAAGAAGTATACCCTCGAGGAAACGAGCCACCTGGCCCATCTGCAAGGAAACCTTCAAACCTGGCCAAGTTGAGTCAAACCTTGTCAAGGTAAGTCAAACCTGGCCAACTTGACTAGTAGAAGGTATCCTCGAGGAATTGTCCTACCCTCGAGGAATCGAGTAAAACTTTGTTCCCTCCCAGGCTAGCCTTAAACCTGACAGTATACTCTTGACATATTAAAAGGATAAAGGTTCTCAAGTAAACTCTGTACTCTCAAGGATAGTTTGTACTCTTAACTTATGCTCTAGTTTTACGTATTTAAAAATCACGAATCCTCAAGGAATGAAATCAACCTCAAG